>JAUMGZ010198225.1:0-12710 GCA_032359645.1 Pododesmus macrochisma | reverse complement strand
AAAGTGGCCCAATTTCATGTACATTTTGGTCTGCACATACATAATGACAACATTCAGACTTTCTTTGACATCCAGTGTGATAAAAGCATATTTATACAAAATTCAATTTACAAATATTGTCTACTTTCAATTAAATAATACATAACCCTCGCGCTAAGCTTTTCAGAAAATGCGATTTTGTTTTTAAAATTTCCATCTAGCGGGGGACATTAATTCTACGAATTTGCTTGTTTTTATTAATTTTAGAAAAGAATTTTGTTTATTGATCGATTTTGATATTGTTTCTCTGTGATTAACATATGTGATTTATTAAATAGGATATATTCTCATAAAAGACTGAATTACACATGATGTACATGTATAATAAAATCTTAATATTATAAAGTTAAAATGTTACCAATACAAATTCTATCATTAAAATTGTTCATGTTATTGTGTAACTCTAAAAAGAGGCTAAACACTGAAGTTTAATAAATATTTGGTGTTGTTGTCCAATTTTTGTTTTGCTTGATATGCGTGTTGCTATGTTGATTAAATGTTTACTTTTATATGATTTAGATTGTTTGAACCTATGGTCGATGGAAGCTTGGTCATAAGTAAGATTTTGTCACAGAGGATCAGAACTTTGTACAGATTTGACAGTGAGTCATCTAAGGTATAAATGCATCTTATTGTAAGTGAAAAAGCTAGCAAAATAATATACTGAAAAAACAAAGTGATCATACAAAAATCTTAAAGATATTTTGTGAAATACTATAATGATTTCTTTACATACCACACATGTTTGTGACACAGAATCTGTATTTCAGTGTGGAGTAAAAAGTTTGTTTTAAGATTTATCTCTAATGTCAAAAATAAGTTATGCCTTTTGGTGTCAAAGTTCAACACTACAGCAAATATGTTAACTTTTCACATTTATATTAACCTCTCCTCTAAAACCACTTGACAAATTTCAACCAAACTTGGTATGAAGCATCCCCAGGGGTTTAGACTTGATGGTGATGGCCTTCAGGGGGTGCCACTAGGGGGTCAAAATATTGAACATTTATCAAAATTTCAAAAATCTTGTTCAAATGAACTAGAAGGCAATCCCCTTAATATTTGTATGTGTACTATTCTTGGGAAATGGAGAACCAACTACGCTCAAAGTGTGACCAATTGGTCAAAAAAGGTTACATGTTAATGGCTTACTATCAGTTTAGTACATATTTTAATTTTTCTCATTTTCGACCTCACATTTCAAGCCACTGGACCAATTACAACCAAACTTGGTAGGAAGCTTTTCTAGGAGAAGGATTTAGATTTATTAAAATAATTGGAAAGTTTTATAAAATTTCAAAAAAAAATTCTTATTTAATTAGAAGTCCTTAAGTTTATTACTTGCATATATATAAGTAGGCACCTTGGTACACAGAGAAACAAGTCTGTTCAAGGCAAACCCTGCATTCAGAAATAGGTTACTCTAAATAAATTGTATTCAACTTGTTCAATATTTCCACAACTTAACAATCAAATTTGATAGAAGGCATCCTTCAGAGGATACAAATTTGCTCAAATGATGGGTCTTGAAAAGAGTAAATTTAACTAAAATTCTAAATTTTATAATAAACTATAAATTAAATATCCAATGAAACTTTACCGAAGTTGTAACAAGACAGATGCAACAATGGATGGGCCTTTTGAGTAGAATGGGAAAATCTTTAAACCTCTTTAAGTAAAAAAATTATGATTGTATTTAAATAGCAGTTCAGTGCAGGAATATGTAAATACGGATGTATAATGTACATTTGATCATTTAATGGTTATAGAACAGTTGTAAGTTATGTGAACTATGTAAATATGGATGTATAATGTACATTTGATCATTTAATGGTTAAAGAACAGTTGTAAGTTACGTGAACTATGTAAATATGGATGTATAATGTACATTTGATCATTTAATGGTTATAGAGCAGTTGTAAGTTAGGTGAACTATGTAAATATGGATGTATAATGTACATTTGATCATTTAATGGTTATAGAGCAGTTGTAAGTTACGTGAACTATGTAAATATGGATGTATAATGTACATTTGATCATTTAATGGTTAAAGAACAAATGTAAGTTACGTGAACTATGTAAATATGGATGTATAATGTACATTTTATTATCTAATGGTTATAGAACAGTTGTAAGTTACGTGAACTATGTAAATATGGATGTATAATGTACATTTTATTATCTAACGGTTATAGAACAGTTGTAAGTTACATGAACTATGTAAATATGGCTGTATAATGTACATTTGATCATTTAATGGTTATAGAACAGTTGTAAGTTACGTGAACTATGATTAATTTATTGACAGTTGAACAAAGATAATGTAAAGACTGACATGGCAAGACAACATGGAAATGAAACTACTGAAAATGCAGTGATGGATGGGAGGAACCAAAGTCAGATAGTTGGCCTTTTGGACAAGATATTGTCAGAAAGTAAAAACATACTGGTCAACATAGTTCAAGGTTTAGAGACAAAACAAGGTCAATTACAGACGGACTCACTGAGTAGCAGACAAACCCAGAGTCTCAGTAAACTTATATCAAGGTACACACTGTGTGTAACATTTTTGAATAATGTTGTAAACAGTAACTTCTGTCATGGTGCACATATAGCACTGTATTTGTATAGTTATATTGTACACAGTAAACTTATATCAAGGTACACTATATATAACAGTTTAGATATATGCCTGCCAAATGGACTTGTTCAATTTGAATAGATTTCTTAGAATGAAAAATCCAAGATGTTCTCCGTTTTAGCTATCTTGATTGTTAACGTTTTGCATGAAAATGAACTCTTTGATTATCTTTTCAGTACACATTTTTGGCAAGGTTCAGTCAAAATGTTTAATTTAATTTAATTTTTCTTTTGATATTGCTTTAAATTTGCTATATTGTCAATCATTAATAAATCATAGCAAATCATGTTTTCAAAATGCAATTTTTTTTATTTCAGTTTCCCAAGTCTGCACAGTTTTATACATTTTGTTGTGTTCCTGACTACAAGACGTCTGTATAGTTTGGATAACAAGATGTCTTCATTGAGAAAATCACAGATTATAAAGTATGTACATTAGAATATCAAATTTCCTAGTTGTTATTCAGAATATGTAACTTAGACAGTTTTTCATTTCAATAAGCAACAGAGGTTTTAGTATAATTAGTATGATAACCTGTTTTCAAAAAATAAGTGTTGTCAGTTGGTATTCTTCACTGCTTTTGTGCTTCTGTGAGTTTTTGTGAAAAGATGATTGGCAATATCATGAAAATAAAAATAGTTTTTACACCTTACATTGCTTTCTTTTGGGAAGTAGAACTGTTATATTTTTAAGTATAACGCCAAGCTTAATGCATGGCTACCATCCTAAAGGTGGTTCTTTTAAATGAGGAAACGCTGTAAGCCTGTTGGTTGTTAAATTGTAAATGCTTTCATTTTGGAATACTACCTATGATTAATACACATAGATGCAGAGGACAAGAGCATTTTAGTATGACTTATTTAAACATCTTTTTATTGGCACAAACAGTTTACCATTTTGATATTCAAATGTAGATTAAATTTGTATTGATTACAATTTTGATTTAATGTTTTTTTCAACAATTATGATGAGATTTGATGTATTAACAGATTTAACAAGAATCTCTTGAAACATGTGGAAAACTTGAGGACATACACAGTAAACAACAGGTGGACAGAGTGTGTGGAAGTCAGTATTGCCTTCTTACAGAAGAACAAGTCAGTTATTGATGTCATTTAAAGATATTAAAGTTTACCAATATAAGACCAGATAGCAATGATATCCTCAGCTCATGAGCAAGTGTCTTAACAGCCAGTGTGCCGTTTATCTACCACTGTACATAGAAGTGTACATCCAGCACACCAGAGCACAACATGGGTAGAGTCTCATTCTTATACACTGCTTGACTGACACATGCAAGAACAGTTTTTCGTCTTGAACCACCCAAAAGTGGAGCAGTCTGCAATACAGATAAGGAATAAGTGGAGTCCTCCAAGACAGCTGTCCACAGTCATAGAGCCAAGTAGTGTAGTGGTGTTTAAATTTGAACCAGTTTAAAAAGACATAATTGAAGTAACGCCACAAAGTTGATTTTAGAAAGTTAATGCTGCATTGTGGTATATATTCCAGCAGTAAATGTGATGTCTACTATGTTGCTAGTTTTTTGTTGAAGATATCTAGTTTTGTTCCTTGATTGATAGAGTAAGAATGTACACATTGTACCCTTCATATAAGTTATCGTTTTTGTGAATGTTTTATATTTAGACACTTATGAACTGTAAACTTATAAAATCCACGATTACTAGATTCTAGTATATGCACAGAAAACAGTAAGAAGCCACAAAGATGGCACAGTGTTCCTATTCAGGTCGAAATATGAACCAATAAGGAGAAGTGACTCTGATCAAAACAAGGTTGTGTGATAAACTGGTGGATGTGACCTGCCCTAGGGACCTATTCAAGACAGTCTCACGAGAAATCAAATCTGAATTCAAAGAATATTAACAAATAATCAAAGCATAAACAATTCAGCACCAGAATAAACTTGAACACTGAACAAACCACTAATAAATGTGATATCTAAAATGTTAGACAAACCTTCTGTGTGAGAGGGAACCTCACACATTCTAATAGGAGGCATCAATACAGACCACTTCCTAAGACCAGCATTATTATGTAGACAATCAACCTGCATAACTGACTTAGAGAGATAATATATAATAGAAGTCGTTACCAGACATGAGTGTAGCCTTGAATACCTGTACAGTGTACAACAGGCTAAAAGGGTCAATATAGGTTATACCATTGTCTTTACCAGTGTAGCCTTGAATACCTGTACAGTGTACAACAGGCTAAAAGGGTCAATATGGGTTATACCATTGTCTTTACCAGTGTAGCCTTAAGCTCCTGTACAACTTATTAACAGAGACTTTATGATACAGAAGATTTTACCTGTGCAGCCTGAAGTACATACCTGTACAACTAACCAAGATGGATTTAAAATACAGAAGTCTTTTCCAGATTTAGTGCAGCCTGAAGTACGTACCTGTACAACTAACCAAGATGGATTTAAAATACAGAAGTCTTTTCCAGATTTAGTGCAGCTTCAAGGACTGGTACAGCTGATCAAGTACTTATAATAAGTTACAAAATAGGGTCCCCATGATACCAAATGATACATTTCTTAATCTACATTTTCGTAATCCTCAAGGCATATAGTACTGGTAATTGATTTCTCATTTTCCTAACATGAGATATTGTACTATTTGGTCACTGGCAGTCATTTTTTTTATTTCTGATGACAATTGGTAATACATGTGACATTTGAACTAGGCATGTCTCGAAGACAACTTACACAACCTTTCTGTATAATTTGGGCATAAGAAATGGGCGACTTTCATTGTTAAACTTTGATTTAAACAAGATTATATTGTGTTTGTGCCTTACATATTTGCCAAGACAATTGCAAGTCTAATAATTACATGATTTAGTATGACAGCACCTATACCATTGAAAAGCCACAATCCTTTTTAAAACCTGAGACAGAACAAAAAGAAACAGGAAAAGTTAGGGAAGAGGGAGGGCGTTACCCTAATGATATGGTATTATAATAAAATACTTATTTTGCTTCATTGTCTTTCAACATTGTAATATAGGAAACAATAACTCACCATTGTGACAAGCCTTGACAGCTACACAAACAGTTTTTAGAATACAATAAGCTCCAAGCTAGCTCAAAAGACTTCTTTGGAATAAGGCCAAAATTAATACCTACCTAGAAGTAGGAGAACATATGAGTATCATGGGAGAAACAATGGGTCAAAGAGAATACATGTATAGATACACATTGCAAGGGTAATGACCTTAAATACATATCTTTGAAAGTATTTTGGCTATGCCAGAATGTAGCGTCTTTAATTTCCCTAAAGAAAACACCATTCAACAATGCCCAAGAAGAAGCCAAGGTCCTAACGTCGTGATACCTGACACCAGAAACTTTCTGAGAGTCCTCGTTTTGGCTATCATAAACTGATTTAACCACATGACCATCCATTTGGAGATAGACTAACCGGACATCCTAAGATTATCCTAATCAAAATTGACACAAAAATGTGATATTTTATCTACATGTATATGCCATGACTCTTTCAAAAGTTATGACAATTATCAAGGAATCAATGGAACATTATTTGGCGTTTGGAATGTCAAAATAAGGTTACTAGACATCACAAAAAGTAACTTTGAAAAATATATCATTTTGGATGCATTGGTATCCTATCTTCCTACTAATTTAGGGAGGATGACACCAAAATCTGAGAGACTAACGACCATGGAAAACACCAACAAAATCAAATTACAATTAAACGCATAAAACATTAATTATAAGTGTTGAACAATGAGAAAACCTGTTAGTAGTGACTACATGATAACTTTTCCATGTGTACACTGCCCTTGAATAGATCATCATCATCATCATCATCAAAAATACACCAACCAATACATAATTATTGCACCACCATCCAATCACATTGAATTAAGAGGTTTTATATCTCTTGCACCAAACTGAATACTGTTAGGAATCAATCATAGGTATGAAAACAATATATATATGATGCAAATTTTTATAATATATTCGAGTATTTTCAGCTTTTGTGTACTGTTCTTATTACTTCAATATCCTCTCAGATTGTCTTGATTGCGACCAAGTATACACTAACTGTAATAAAACGTTTAATAAGAATTGCATTTGAAATTACCTAGACGACCTTAAATATGAGCGAGACTGAAGTTTTGCAAATTCCCCTTCAACCAAAATTAAGATAAAGATGAGAAACATGTTTATGACTGTCTTCCGTTCTACCATTTCTTTGAATATGATCCAGAATTATAATTTTTAATTACTCAAAGTTTTAAGTAGTGTAACTTCGCATTTGGTCCATAATAACATTACTTTGCCATAACTGAAAAACTTGAAACTTGATGATATGAAATATTGCATGATGTTATGTTTCTGACTTCCATTGAGCCAAACCCTGAATGTGGTTTAAGATACGTTTGCTTTTTCGTAATATTGCTACAGTGTTCTTCCTCCGTCTAGAAAAGTCTGCTTTAATACTTGTAAGTTCTTGTACTGTTACTTTTACAGGACGTCTGTATCTTTTTGAGCCTAATTCAGCTGTTGATGCAGAATGCGGCCGGAGCATTGATCTGTGCTGATTGCCGTATGTTTGTAGGAATATTTTTGTCTTGTGTTCGGCATTTGTTGTTGGCTTCTGCAAGTGTTTTGGTAGATGTGTTGTGGGCGGTTTGGATGGTTGTATTACCAGAACGTCTGGACCAGAGTTCAGTGTTTCAGATTTAAATTTGTCTGGGAATTCATTCAAGTCCCATTTACGTATGAGGTGTTCTACACGTTTGTTCCAGTATTCTGATCTCTCATCGTCCGGTAGCTTCCTCCTGAACTCTACGGCAGTACGTGGCCTCCTCCTGGACTGAGTCTCATTCTGTATGTTCCGTACTTCCCTTATTGATTCTGTTTCCGCTGCGTTGTTTCCTTTGGGAGATAACATGTAAGATGGTGGTTCCGATGGCCGTCTTGTACTGTTGTTTGATTTCTCACTGTGTGAACGATTCGTATTTACTTTAAGGAATGAATTTCTATGTTCTGTGAATGCTAGTTTTGGCATGATGGGTAAAGGTTTGATAATATGAGTATTCTCATTCGTCTCTTGGGCGTCTTTTTGACTAAACACATCGTCGTCCTCTTCCTCTGGCGTTGGCTCGATGATGGACAATTGTTTTCCCAGATTTGGGTGTGCCGATGCAGGTCGTATGTCGCTATGCGATACTCTTGGTGTAGATGAACAAGGGGGTTCCGCTGTCAAGGGACGGATCTTGAAAGTGGTTCTGCTTGTTGTTCGGTTTTCGCGATTACGTTTGGTACTTTGAACACTTTCTGTCCGGTATTGTTTGTGATAATTATGTCGTTCTTTCTCGTGATCTTCGGCCTCCAGCAGGAGACCGTACGCCGTGGAGACACACTGTTCTGCTATCTTTGTTATAGCCCTCTTGTTTAGTCTATGATCCTGTTCTATGTGAAGTCGTTCTACATCGTATTGCTTCTGTAACAACGCGTTCTTGCCGAGAGCTTGCGGCTGAGTTGAGGCGAGTTTCACAAAAGGCATGTTGATCTATGTCTGCAAGTAAAGAACAAAAATTAAATAGTTGTATTTTGTATTTTTTTTTAACTTGAAAACTGAAACGGGCCATCAATAGATATAATATCTAAAAGAGAGGGAACCCATTCGTCGTTAATGCTTTGACACACTAAAACTGATCTAACTGGTGGAATTTAAGTATTTTAGGCTTATATCTTGATTTATGAGTTTTTGTGCATGGTAAACGCTTCTTCAAACTTGATATCTAAAGAATTTGGAACAACAAGCTTTAACAGGTGTGACTATCCGTAATAGTTAAAAACAGTAACGGAACTTGCTAGATACTGCTAGATTTGGAGAAAAAAAGAAGGCAAGTCCAATACACGAAAACCGAGAGAATTTAACCACACAGTTTGATCCATTGACCATCTCATAATATGCGACACGGTTGGTTGAAACATGTTCTCATAATCCATAAGAACACACGTGTATTAGATTACTCGGAAACTAAAGAAACGCAATGCAGGAAAGACAACGTTTAGTGATTTTAGTCCATCTTGACAAATCCCGTCCGTCGTTAACTTTTCATATTTTCGACTTCGCCAAAACTACTGAACCAATTTCAACCAAATTTGGTATAGATTATTCCTAGGGGAAGGGGATTCCGATTGTTAAAATGAAGGGGCTCGACCTCCAGGGGCGCCACTAGGGGGTCAAAATAGGGAACATTTGGCAAAATTCAATAAATCTTATAAACTAGAAAGCCTATAGCTTTTAAATGCTTTAGTATGTAGTAACCTTAGGGCCTGGAGAATCAAGTTTGTTGAAGGCGTGTCCCTGTGGTCAAACATTGATTACCCGTTTTGGGGTCAAATTTGAACACTATATAGAAAATTTGTTAACTTTTTACAATTTCAACTTATTGTCAAAAATACTGGATGAATTTCATTTTAACTTTGTATGAAGCATCCCTTTGGGAAGGGGATTCAGATTTGTGAAAATGAATCGGCTCTGTCTCCAGGGGCACCACTACGGGGCATCAGGGGAAAATTTGAAATCATTTAAAAAATCTAATAAATTAGACGGTTAATGCTTTGGTATGTAGTAACCTTAAGGCACGGATAATCAAGTTTGTTCAAGACGCGTCCCTCGGGTCAAAATCAGGTTATGCGTTTTGAGGTCAAAGTTGAACACTATTTGTATAGCATATACGTATGTTAACTTTTCACAATTTCGATTTCTTGTTTGAATTCTCCTCAAAAACCGCTAGACCCATTTTAACCAAACTTAATCGAAAATATCCCTAAATAAAGAGATAGAGATTTGTTGAAATGTTCGGGTTTGGCCTCCAGTAGGGGTCCACTAAAGTGCCAAAATGGGGAAATTTAACAAACTTTTACAGTCTAATTATTCAAATACCATCAATTTAGTTATAGGATGTTTTATCCAGATGGATGTTAAGGCCCAATGGGCCTCTTGTTACCAAATTGTGTCTTATGATGTGGACTACATCTGCCTGATTGATCAGTAAAGAAAAAAATCATCGTTATAATAATACATGCACATTGAAAGTACATATTGTGAAGCAATTTCGGCCTGCAAAAACAAAGTCTTCACAGCGATACAAGTTATATAATCTAACAGTTCAACCTTCTTACTACATAAATATTAAACTTATTCTATCGTGATAGTTCTTTAAAAACACACTTTGTTGACCATCCTGAAACTGATTATTGGCTTCCTTTATTGGTGCATCTTGTCTAGGATCTAATATAATTGTTCCCAGATTATTATATAAAATCTTTTTACGGTAAAAGTTTTAGGATTATTTTTAAAGTACATACGTTAACGTGGAACACAGCTTTGAATGTATTTGAATATTTTGGTCAAAGTTCTTTTTCTATATGGCCTGTATGTTATCTCGTTATAAATCAATGTTTTTACAATTTATGTAGAGACAACTTATCGTGTTTGTATTGATACATTTATGTGCTAGTTATTTCATGAATATCGAATTTTACAAGTAGACGACGTGTTTTATAGAGAAGTAAAAATGTACCTGTCGGCGTAATGTGTACTCCTTTTAAACAGCGTCCTGACAATAGTATTAACACTCAACTAATACTTTAACTTTTCCATGTCATTCCTCGCAGCTTGGTGTGTAACGACTTTAGCACGTATTATTTGTTTTCGTGGATTAACTTGTACCATACTAGTTTAGAGTAGCTTAGTTGCATGATGTTAATGGTCACAAGTCGAATGGTCAAATGGTCACGCAGTAAGCTCATCAAAGTTTATGATTAATATAAACAGGGGCTGGACGGTAAACAAGTTCTTACTGACCTCAGAACTAATCTAACAAACTGTTGAATTATATCAACTTAAAACATCCATATTGAAGTCTGTATGTGTGTATACTGATATATAGATGGTTCAACAATGATGATAGATTATACGTTATCAAATTGTGAAAGAAGAACTGTAGATTATTAAAATGGCTTTTATGGCCGGTGAAGATAATCTTGTTTTGGAATGTTTAGATTTTGATTACTATTTTTGTTTAACGTATTTAACTATTAACGGTTTCATTCTGTCGACAGTAACTATCGAGCAAGGTTCCGATTATAAATGGGTGAATGTGGATATAAAGACGCTATCCACATATCTTATTTCTTATTTAAATGTTCCTATTTACACAAGTCAAGGGCAGTAATTAATCAATCTTTGTAATTATTTCTTAAATGTCCACCATGCTTTCCCTGTGGTACCAATAACACACACTGGAGTAGTGAAGATACATTAGAAATAGTGTGCATTCGTAAATGATATTTGTAATGGGGTCTACTGTTATAGAATAACGGAGAACAAATAAGTTACCATCAAGATATGAAAATTGTACACTGATTGTCTAATTTGATCGCTTTTGTGTATTAACATAGTTTTGATATATTTCTACTAAAGTAATATACAAGTTGCGAGATTATTACCTTTTAATACTGATGAAAAATGAAACATAGCGACTGATTCTTTATTTATATGTTGTGGCACTGCATAAGTTACGCGAAGTCGACCTAATTAATTGTTTCTGTTAACTTTTTAAATTTCACTCCTCGGTCTATATTTTCAAAAGAAGAAGTAAGAAGGTTTTAATTTAATGTGTTCAAACTGAGCTGGACTGCCAAAGTAAAAGGTACTACCCCCTATTTTAATTGTTAAAAATCAATTATTTCAATTGAATTCCTAATCAAACTTACCTTATGTTTTAATCACACTGTCTATCCAGAGAGTACACGTATATTCCTTGTGTTGTATGTATTAATCACACTGTCTATCCTGAGAGTACATGTTCACTTGTGGTGTATGTTTTTTGGTGTGTTTAGTGCACCAAGTATCCAAACAACAAGTCAAACCTGTCATCGTATCTGTCATGATCACCACGTACATTTACTTACATACTGAAATCTCTTGGATTTGGTTACAATCATTTTGTTTAAATCCCCTCTATGACGGGTGGATAAGAAAGCAGAAAAGAACGCTTAAAACTTGTTATATTTCAACAGCACTCAATAGAGGATTATTGAATAAATTAATAGCCTGTCTTACAATTGTAAGTGTGTATTGAGTTTTACAATATATAATGAGTAGGTATCCTAAGTAAAAAGACACAGCGGTTTATACTATATTTAGAACACTTAGATCATTTGACAGTCCTCGTGCGCTCTGAATGTGTGTTATGTTCAGATATTTTGGGATTATGGATCTAGTTAGATCAATGCCACACTCTTTACGACATGTATACATACTCGAGATTATACAAAGGTATACCCCATAGTGGATTTGTGACTTTTTATTGTATCTAATCTCTTATAAAAACACACCGTCGCGGTAGCTACGTTGGGAGAGTGTTCACTTCGTGTGCGGTAGATGAAAGGTTCGATTCCCGATCGCGTTATAACTTACATTTTTAAATTCGGTAATCTTCTATCTCTTGCGAAGTACTCAGACTTCTTAGAAGGTGTATTACTGGTTGGCGCGTTGTCATGATAATATGAACGTGTGAAGTAAAATCGTCTGCAGCGTGATATTTCAGTGAGACAACACCATAAAGTTGTCATCAGTGCACAGTGTCACAAGCCGATACCGTCTCGATATGACCTTAACATGTGTTGGAAGGGACATTCAACTCCAATAGAACAGACGAACTTGTAAAAAGATTAACGAACTTAAGATAGTAGAATGCGTTCACTCATTATTTGTCGTTTAATTGATATAAGACAGCGATATATAGCGCACTGTCTGCTGGTGTGTCCCCCATTGTATTAACGATATATAGGGCACTATCTGCTGGTGTGTCCCCTATTGTATTCACTGTCTGCTGATGTGTCCCTCATTGTATTAACGATATATAGGGCACTATCTGCTGGTGTGTCCCTCATTGTATTAACGATATATAGCGCACTGTCTGCTGGTGTGTCCCTCATTGTATTAACGAT
>JAUMGZ010198214.1:0-12710 GCA_032359645.1 Pododesmus macrochisma | reverse complement strand
GGTTTTCCGATCACTGAGATCTATGGACTTTCTTATGTAATTTTCTTGAATATTGAGGATGCAATTTTCAGGGCAACAAAATTTTATGTAGACAATCTATAGGACATTATGTAATTAACTTATGCTGATCATGACAAGACTGTACACAAAAGTGGTATAGTCCCATCTCAAATATAGACCAGTGGGGTGGCCGAGTGGTTAGTGTGTTCGCCTCGTGTCAGTACACTGGTGAAGAGAATCCTTGATAGCGGGTTCAAATCCTGGTGGTGCTATATCCCAAGACATTAAAATGGGGCACTCTTCTCGCTCCCTGCTTAACACGCAGCACTAATGGGAAGGAGAAGGACTGGTGGGGTTGGTGTCAGTATAATGTGACCTAGTGAAGTATCATGTCAATGTGTCTGTGGTGTGATATTTCAGCAAAACAGCACTATAAAATCGCCATAAGTGCGCACTGTCGCAAGCAGACACCGTTTCGATATGACCTAAAATGAGTTAAAGGGACGCTAAACCCCAATAGAACAAACAAACCAAACCCATATCAAATATAACTGGCCACAATGCTTGCTAAAATGGTGTTGAACCCCAATAAACAAACTGATTCTACGTTTTTTACCATGTGGCAGTCATAGCTGACCAAATCTTGTTTGTTCTTGCATGTATTCAATTGGTTTTTAATTTTGTAAAATTCAATACAAAAATCTTTCAGGTGTACTTGTGAGCATTGTGTAATTATGCCAACTGTCAGGGAATGCATTTGTTGTAAAGAAATCCAAAGAGTTCAAGATGTTGCTGCTGAAATTCCAGATATTCAATGCATTACCCACCATCCTGGGTTTCACACAGTATGTCTTGATAGATATGTGTTGGAAGTGGCATACTTACAATATAAACAGCAGTATGGAAACAGACTTGAACAGAACAATGAGTAAGATTTATATAGAATGTAACATATAGGGGATTGCAATAAGGACAATTAATTTCTTTAAAAAAAAAAATTATTTCCATAAGGGCTATTCTATTTTGAGAAACTCACAGAGATATAACTTTTTTCTGTTTTGGTTGTGAAGTCTATTGGTTAAATAACAATAATTGCATATTTCGTATCAGTTTTGAACTGAAATAATTATAAGCTCTCCCCCCTTTGTCCTTATAAATTGAATGAAATAGCCTTTGTAGGAACTACTTGTTGAGAAAATTGTTTAATATAAGATTACACTATGCAGCTTTAATTAATGTTGTTGTAAGTTGTCATAGAATCTAAATGAAGTAGATTGCTTGTGAAATGCTTTTTCTGTTTGTCATGTCATAAGTCGAACTAGAAAGAACTCAAACTGTCAGAGCAACAATTCTATATAAAGATGTATCATGTATTTTATTTTTTCAGAAGAAGACGATACACAGCTTATCGCCAGTTTGCCAGGTGGTGTTGGCATCATCTTGGTAAAGATGTTCGAGTTATTCTGCCATCATGTGTTGTAACAAAAATCAGGAACACATATCCTGACCCAAATCAGAATTACATTGGCTTTCAGGAGTCAACAGATTGAATCTGCTTTGATGAGCTCTAATGGCATCCTGCTTGACTGGTTTTTCATATTCACTGCAGAGGGGTGGAGGGACATCAATCAGCATATGAACTCCGCGGTCGTTCATTCCTGAGATTGCCGCAAGGCGGAACACAGTTGTGTTCAAAGAATCGACATAATCTGAATAAGAAAATGGACAGACAAATCAATTAACTTACATTTATTTAATCAATAAAATCAGTTAAAATGTTATGGATTAAAACAATATCCTTACATGTCTTATTGATAGATTTAAGTTTTTATTCATTGTCTTACCGTAGGTGCAATCAACTGGAATTTTCCTAACTGTGTGACCGCCCTTTTTAAACTTGGGGTAGACAATTCTGTATCTGGCTTCACCAGCTTTAGTGAACGCTTGATTCCTCCCTGTATTCTCATTGAAGTGCAATGCAGCTAACCATAGTCTGTAAAAAATGTAACTTGAAAGGTAACGTCACCAGAAATAACCAGATTATTCAAATTCTCTGTTTATACACATGTACATCTACTGTCAGATTAGGGCTATTCTATCATTTATCATGTGAGGGGAGATTGGAGGTACCTGTATTACTATATTATGGGTGGTGGGGCTATGTCCAGATCTGTCTATACCATTCCGTATATTGAATCAGTTTAATATTTGATGGGTGGTGGGGCCTATAAAAAAGTGCCTCCCATACAGCCTTTATTGAGGTTTAATTCAATACTTTTTTGTATTTACATGTTCTAGAGATTGAGTAAGTTATCAGAGCATACTGGATCAAGACACAACATATGTCTTTTATATTACCTTGCATACATTCCATGAAAAGAAAAGCCAATCATTTTTGGGGCAAACTGGTTAATAACGGAGTGGTATCCCTCTAAACAAGAAGTTTGTTGCCCAGGTGAAAGCTTCGGAACGTCCTTCATCATCTGTTTAGAAGTGATGATTTCATGTAGCTTCTCGTATACTTTTGTTCCTACAAATATGAAATGCTATGTATACTAACTGACGCACAAAGTTTTCTAAAAATTTAAAAACATTAGTTTCAGCTCATTATATGTGTCCATGTATGAAGAATTAAATTTGTTATACCATATCTAGATCCATATGACAGGCATTTGACTTAAATGTATTGTGTTCCCTACATATGTATAAAAAACACTTTTGAAACAACAATAGCAAGCTTAAGTACTCCAATATGAAAAATGGCATTTCAGTTAGGGTTAGGGTGTTTATAATCAATATAAACAATATGAAGATGATATTTGGATATAGCTTACACAGTATATTAACAAAGATGTTAATGTCAGATGACCTGTTGTCACACATTTAATGTGTCTGAGTGTTATCAAATAAAATTAATGGTTAAAGTTAACAGAACATACCTGGTTTCATCCATTTTTTAAGTCTTTCTTGGCCTTTAAGCTCACCATGAGCACAATTTAAAAAATGCTCATTGTGACCTGTGTGTACATTTATTATATGGTTTGCCAGAGATGTCCATTTAGCCATCACAAGATCCCCATTTTCCTCCTGTGTCGATGCTGCAGTCCAATACAAGTGATTGGTAATGCTTTTGATCCATGGCTGCAACTCCGAACAATCCTTTTC
Organism: Pododesmus macrochisma; assembly: GCA_032359645.1. Lineage (NCBI taxonomy): Eukaryota > Metazoa > Mollusca > Bivalvia > Pectinida > Anomiidae > Pododesmus > Pododesmus macrochisma. The sequence goes on along the minus strand of JAUMGZ010198214.1, from coordinate 9,545 downwards.
TTTGGACAAGGCAAATAATTTCTTTTTAAGACCTATCATAATGTAATATATCACAGCTGTTATTAGAATGTCTTGTATGCTCGTACTAGTAAAGTCATATACAAATGTACATGAAGAAGAATTCACAAAAATATAGTATATTATCAACACTTATTTATACTTCATCATATTAATCATTTCAAATTTCTTTAAGCAAATGTTTTTACATTTTACTGAAAGGATTATAACTTTCTAACCTTTTGCTACATGCCAAACATCATAATAATGTATGGTATCTGTCAGGTTTTCTCTAACCCACTTGTTGATCTGGACATGTCTATCCGTGACCAAAGCAGAAATCTCTATTCCTTTGGTATGGAAATAATTCACACTCCGTTGAAGGCCTTCCTTCTCCATGTGATAGCTGCTTTTAACCTCATTGCTCTGAAAAATTTATAAATGCGCATAGAAAAATATCCATGTACCTGATGACAAGCAAATAATTCCAATGTCAAGATACAAGCACCTATCATTTAATGTTATTGTCATGACTTTGTGTTTATTTCATGTGCTTGTAGGGGTTTTGTGTCATAAACATGTACACTGTACCCCTTTTTCAACACAACAACAAAATGTACAAACAAATTTAAGGATAGGGATGCCCCCTCTGCACCTGAATGATGTATCAAGAGTTTCAACCACAATAGAAACTGTGATCTGTATTTATGTGTGCAGGTATATACATGTTCTAATGTAAAAGGAAATGTATAATTGTATAAATGTACCTGTACCAGTTGCACATCAACTACAGCCCCTTCCTCTAAATCTAGCATGGTGTAGCTGCCATACTTGGCACTATGGCCAGGCGTATCTGCCCTACCATCTCCTCCGAGGATGACAGATCTCCTACTGTTGATAACATCAGCGGTGTAGTCTGTTTGGTAATTATGCCAAACATGGGCTATAGCAGGGAACAAATAATATTTCTGATGCTTCATGAATGTGCTGATGGAAATGCATGACATTTTCATGAACTGAAATAATTTTAGAATTTTAGCTGGCACTGATCCAGAAAACAAAATGCTTGCCGAGACAGCAAGATTCCCTGCTGGTTTTCCACCCACATATGGTTGGCTGTACCAAGTTCTATCATTGTGGCATGAATTACATGTCTGCTGAATTTTAATTAAAGTTCCGTTGGTGTACATTATTTCAGCCAAGGTTAATGCACTACACTTTGGACAATTCTTAAACAATTCCAATAATTGCTGCTCATACACCATATACATCTTCTGTTCTTCTGGTTGCACACTGAAATCAGAAACAAGAGGCCCATTAAGCTTCAATGTCCACCTGGATATATTAACAATACAATAATACCGTTATCTGTAAACTAAATTTCATGGAACATCTACATAAAGTTTCCTGAAAATCTGATCAACGGTTCTTGACAAGAAGTAAAAAATTTCAGAAGCCACAACGGCCATATTGGATGGAATTTGGAAACATCAAACACATTTCTGAAAAGAGACTATGCAAGGAACATGTACACCAAGTTTCGTGAAAATCATGCCAATGGTTCTTGACAAGAAGTCGAAAATGTCTCAGCCAATCAGAATTCATGGTGGCCATATTGGATGGAATTCGGCAAAATTGAACACTAAATCTAAAAGGGGACCATGCAAGGAACAGTCACAGCAAATTTGGTCATAATTGCCTCAGTAGTTTTTGAGAAGAAGTTTAAAATGTGAAAGTTAACGACAGACGGGTTGGTATAGGAAAAGTCCACTTTGGACTTTTGAAAAAGACCAGGTGGACTCAAAATTACTATGATTCAATCAATGAAATATTTGAAAATTCAATCTAAAATTTTGTTTGTTGTTTTATTGGGGTTTAATGTCCCTCAACTCATGTATAGGTAATTTGTAGATAGTGTCTGCTTGTGACAGTGCACACTTATGGCGACTTTATAGTGCTGTCTCAATGAAATATCATGGGGTGCCGCAGACACATGGACATGATACTTCATCCTGACACCAAGCAAACCTGTCCTTCTCCTACCCAGAAGTAATCAATTATGGTATTAAAATAGCCCCTTGTCTTTATATTACTTGCTCAATCTTTATAATTAATATGCATGTACCTATTTCCCAATACATCTTCATCATCCATGTTTGAGCTGGCTGGGGAGTCTGGTACATAATCTGGGTCTTCTAACTGATCTATGCATGCATCTTCAGAGAAAGGAGATGACACTGCCTCATCTATGTTTGATCCTTCTTTTTCTTTTTCAAAATCAGCTGGTCTTACTTGGGCAAAGGCATTCTTCTTTCCAACTGATGATATTCTTCTGATTTCACTTTCGTCTGTCTGACAGCCTGAAGATTACAAATACATTGTAGAAAGGATCATTTGATTGAAAAACTAAGAGCTATTACAGTAAAAGAAAAAGAAAATACTGTTTCACCATAACTTGTTAGAGTAAAATAAACATATATAATTAATACAAAGTATGAATCATAAGAAATTTACTTTTAACCAAAAAGAATCAAATTATAAAAATTTAACATAATTATTCTTTACATGTACCTATACTGACAAAATCCTTGCTGGGCCGTTTCTCAGCATGTTTTATATATGTCTGGCAGCGTTTAGATCTCATCTTTGGTTTAAGTTGCACTTGGCATCCAACAGTTGCATATCTTGAACTATTTTCAGTCTGTAAAAATAATAAAATATATACAATATATGTAACTATATACATGATTGTTTATTTGTTTGGGGTTGAAAATCTCTTCACCTCATGTCTAGGTCACATTGAGATGGTGTCTGCTTGTGACAGATCACACTGATGGCAACTTATATAGTGTTGTCTCACTGAAATATCATGACACAGACACTTAAGAAATAACATTCTGTTTGTTGTTATTCATGATCATGTATTATGAACAACAATGAACGGTCACAAATTGATGACTGCGAAGCACTTCATGTTAAATTTGCAAAGTCCATTGTTGTTCATAACGCACAATTCTTGTATTTACAACTTTAGTAACACTTTCACTTAATTATAAAAATAGATGTTTGTTTGAACAATTTTTAAATTTTTAATTTCGTTAAATGGAATGTTCCAATGTATGAACCGAGAAGTGCAATCAATTATGACGTCACAAAGTTCATTATATTTATAGCATATGACTAACAATGGCACCAGTAGTGTCATTGAAAGGAAAACAATGCCAATTGCAAATATATATTGACAGGACAGGCCAAGATTCTAATCCCCATCTACCAGAACTTGGTGTGAATGTTCTACATGTACCTCTGAGCCACCACGCCTGTACGATGTACATGAATTGAAGGGATAGTGTTCTAACTGCACTCTCTGGTACAATTGCTTAAATTTAAGCCATCGTGCTCAGTTACATATATGGAATGTTTCATTTCCTCTTAATAGGCTCTTATTACAAAAATAGAAAGTTACTTTTTGCATTTATACAACAATATACATTTACCTCTTCAGTCTCTAATGGAATAGCAAGATCATCATCGTTTGAAGGATTAGGTAGACATTCTTCAACCCTGGATTCAGCTGATGTCTCTTTATTATTATTTGAATCTAAAATCTGAACAAACAAAAAACAAATTTAGCGAGCTATATAGAATTCCCTAGATTGGATCTATAGGGCATACATTAAAGACAAAAATGTCTAACTACAAAAGGTACAACACCAACTTAAACGATGAGGTAACTATGTGGTAAACAGCTGGTTAACAATGAATGAGATTACTCATATTCACATGACAAACTCTAAAGTTAATTTACTTGTTAATCATGAGTGATTAAAAATTAACTGGTGATCATGAAATGAAAGTTTGCTGGCATGCCTGTCTCTGATATGTATACTATATATATATATGAACTTAATACATGTAACCATTTGTGAACATGTACTTACACGTGCAACTTCCCTTTTAACATATGCCCTCCTTAGTTTCTTTGGTGGCGAAGCCTGGCATGTAGATGCCTCTGTTGGTGTTAACATTTCCAAATGGCAAGGTCTTTCCACCTGTGGTGTCAATGACAAGTCCTGATGAATGGGTGTAGCATGTATAGTAGGAACAGCGCCTTCTGTCAGGCAAATGTTCTTCGGTTTGATACCCATTTGCTCCATTTTAAACCGCTGGGCAAATGGAAAACAATCAAGCTTAAAATGTTTTGAGCACAACTCGGAATATTCGGTTGGACCATCCCAGTTGGCTCTCTTCACTCTGACGAAATCTGACCACTGCCGGCGCACTGAAGCGAATTTTGGAAACTTATGCAGAGAAACTCCATCGGCATGTGTATTTCCGCAATTTGCTGCTATACAACGTATTCCGCTGCCTCTACTCTTACCTCCGCGATCTCCTCTAGGCATATTCAGCGTCGATAGGCACTGTTTTCTTGTGTGAATATGAAACCGGAAGTAAAAACTGTTCAAGCCGTGACGTCATCCACCGATAACTTCCGAAGCGACACGAATCGTCGAAGGACGATGATGTAATTAACACACCTGTCTAAATATTTCTTAAACTATTCAATATTTTTTGTCAGAAACATTGAAATTTGGTACAAATAATATTTATTTATTATCATATAAAACATAGAAGCATACAGAATTTAAAATCAAGTGGCACTTTAAATAAAACTAATAAAAGTGTCTTGGTCTGAAGCATATTCACAATAAATTAAATAATAATTATGCTGGGTGGCTAGCAAAAAACATCAATAAAAATACCATGAAAAAATCACAATAACTGGTCTGGTCCTAGTAGGCCTAGACTCATCGGACCAGTGCTCGAACACCCTGCTGGTTCTCACTATTGTAGCCAACATCGAGACATCATTTTTCTGTGACTGCGAGACCTCACTGTTACCTTTGACCTCGTATAAAAATAGACTCCTCCCATCTCCATTTTTTTTGAAATTATAGTACTTTTCTTGGAAACGATGTTTTGACCTAGATTTTGCATGTGTAATGGTGGTTCAGTTGACAGTTGAAACGGTACATTTAAAACGTATTTTAGACATGTCATATGCAGTATTATTTTTTTTGATATAGAGGTCTTTCTGAATACTGTCATTCAAATTTTTGAGACGTATGTGCCTGTCTTTTAATTAAAAGCTTGTGTTCGAGGACTGGTCTGCAAACTATTAAAAATAAGTGGAAAACCTCACACTATACAAAGCTCCCGCCAAGAATAGCTAACCCGGTCACATGATCAAAACATGTCTCAGAGATTGTCGTAAAGATGCCTCTCAAATACTATGAAGAAATTTTCTATCTTTGGTTACCAATGTTTTGCATAAGCTAAATTTTATGGTAAAAGTGTTCGAGTACTGGTCCAGAGAGACTATTAATATTATGTTAGTAAATTAAGGTACTGTATCAGTAGGTAGCCCCTCTCAAACAGATTGGGACTGGACTGTACGTGGCTTGGGAGGGAATTCCAGGAATGAATTGTTCATGGAAAGAAAGAGATGGAGTAGTATTGGGTACGTCATTGTGGAATGGTGTAGTTGTAGGGGCGAGGTAGTGATACGTGGACATGTTTGCATTTTACTTTCTAGACAATCATATAAGCCAATGGAGGTATTAGGCGGCGGCGTTCTAGTGTTTGTCAATTAAAGACAAAATTGCATTATCAAGTAAATGTTTACCAGCTGAAGATAGAATTTCAGTAACAAACGATGCCATGTTCACCCTATAGACCCTAATTTACGTTAACAGTTCTTTAAAATATGGTTTCAGCGCCATTCGTCAACAGGAAGATCAGATAGGGCGATAACTCTGTTTTTTCGGTCCCAGACTATCATTCACACATAGTCATTTCGAGGAGGCCGAATTTAATTTAATTGCTAGAAATCTGCTATAGAGAATTTCATTTCCTCAACAGACAATGTTTATGGACACTTTATCTTTACTCTAAGCAAATTAAATAAGCATATTACCTGGACTGGTGAAACACGGGGACTGTTTCAAAATAAAATTTGATTTTACACGGAGTTCAATGGGAAATAACACAGAAATGGCAAATTTTAACACTTAAACTAATATAAAAAAGTCTGCAAAAGAACTTTTGACCATTTCTGTATATGAGGTATTGCATTATATTATCTTTCGTATAAGCAAAGAAAAAACGGGGGTCACCAGGCAAATGGTGATAAGGAACAGTCTCAAAGGTAAAATGATGTGCTAAAAACCTTTTTTTTACACAAAATACCGTATGACCGATGTCACATTCAATATTTACATTTTCTTATAGCAGTGTTTTAAAATTTTCTTCAAACCACGTGTTTATATATAAAACACATTCATCAACTTATTATTTTATCTTATTTTAGTTCAATCTGGGAGGAATACGTATTCCTCCCAGGTTCAATCATGACAATCAGTGTTGCGCAATGAACGAAAACTCAAACTAGATTCGGCCGCCTTAAATAAATCGTCATCCAACTCCACAAAATGAAATAAATTCATCCAGAATCGAGATCTTATGCGCTATGACTGTATGGAAAACTGGCATTAATTTACTTCGAAGTTTTCAACAGGATAATAAGACATACACCAAACTTTTGGTTTGGAAAAAGAAGTCCAAGAACAAATTTAAATATGCACAGACACAATCTTTACCCAGAGCTGTCATGTGTGAGGGCAATTCTGGATAGTGATTGGCGCAGATACCCTAAACTGACTAAATTGACCTAAATGGAGGTCAACTGACGAATGTTGACTATATAATCTTACTAAAATTTTTCATATTCACACAGTAGCTACGGATTCAAATATAAATAAAATACTTTTTCTTTAACACCATTGTAAAGCATGCTTTTTATTCTTTCCGAATATATTGATTTCGTGAAATTTTTGTGAATGAGTAGAGGATTTAACACAAATTCTATAAAAAAAAAAAACCAATTTAGCTTGAAGTCCATCATGGCGAACTGTGACGTCACGTGCAATCCCTCTATACCTGGGCCATATTTTATATTGGAATTAAGAGAACATGGATGAATCTTTCTTATGTTAATTGGCTTGTCCCTGTGCGGTTCATTTTAGGGTTAATATTTTGTGTATTGTATAAATGCGTACAAAGTGCGTCGACCATCAGCACTTTCTGAAAACAAGACTTCGCAGATTCAGACCAGGGTAGGATACATTTTTGTATTGCCAATTTTATCAATCAGAGCATGCCTCCCTCTGAAAGTGTTTTATAAATAGTCAAAAACTAACGGGCGTTGGGTGGAGCTGTAAACGTAAGAATGGTAAGTCCGAACCCAAGAGATTCTAGATATGTGTAAATAAGTATAAGAGGTGCGTTTAGCCATAATGGTAATTTGGAATAAATAAAACTATTTAGTAATTTATGTATTTGTGTACCTTATATCAAAAATTCAAAATTCTTCTAATAAACTTATTAATTATTACCAAATGCAATTATTGTGTTGTTGAAACTAGGTGGACGCGGAGGCCCAAATAAGCATCTTGTTTGCTGTTGACCCTGTTACAATGTACACCGCTGTATACTCTTTTTTAAATTCTATAATTATCTTGATTACTCCTAAGCCATAATCGATTGTTTTCATTCGCTAACTACACGTTATGCATATAGAATACAGGACGGATTACAATTTAATTATTAACACTATCAATATCCATGTTCTATTGTCAGTTTCATAATTGTCTCGCTTAAAAACACCACATCAACCTCAGTTTCTAAACTGTATCACAGTATCATAGTATCATTTCATCAATTTCTTTATTCGTTGAGTGTCATATGGTGTAACCAGAGTCTCTATTCTCTTCTAGTATAGGTTTTACAACAGTAAAACAGATGCTTCATATTGATTATGAGAACTGAAACATTTATAAAATGAAATTAGCCTACCGGTTTTTTCTCCTTCAAATATTTAGTGACTTGTATTATGATCAGGTGTTTTTATCTTTCTCAGGTGTGTGACGTAGACTATAACAAATATGTGTAATATATGAACAGTGTATTACCCACACCTTTGGGACATCAGTACACTTCCATGTTTTATTGGGATTTCACGTCCCTTCAACTTATGTCTAGGTAATATTGAAACAGTGTCTGTTTGTGACAATGCGCACTTTTGGCTACTTTATAGTACTGTCTCGCTGAAAATCACCACCGCAGACACGTTGACGTGATTCTTCACTCGGTCACATTTAATGATTATCCTGACACCGAGCCAACCAGTCCTTTTCCTACCAAATACGACTTAGTCCGAATTTTAAAAAATCCAAAAATTAAAATCAGCGGTGTAAAAGTCAGATAATTCGTACTAGACACGACCGGGATTCGAACCCCCACCTACCAGATCACGAAGCGAATCTCTACCAATAATTCCTTCGCTCTGGTAATTTTCTTTATATATAAAAGTAAAGTTTATAAGATATCGTATTTAATTTAAAATATACCTCATATTTTATTATACGTTATCATATATCTTATAAACTATGTAAGAAGGCTTATATAGACTTGTTTACAAGATAGCTTATTTACTTTATGAGATATCTTATAAACTATTGAAGATATTTTAAAAATTATATAAGATATACAAAAAAGCTATTTTAGTAAATTTCTCGCCGTTATTCACAATAAATACATATGTTTTAACTTAACAGCCTAGATGCACAATAAACCTATATTTCTAAATGGTCGTTAACCAACCATTGAAAAAATCCTTTCCCGCCAAAATTTTAAACGCTTACATCTCTAAAACAAGATACTTAACCTATACTAATTTTTTCATAATTGAAAAGCATTTATGTCATTTGACTTATTTTATGAAAATCAGCCAATTTGTAAGACTTTCATCCTCAGTACAGGTCATCCTTAAAGTTTCCGCTTAACTATTCCTACAGGTTTAAAACTCGCCAGGCAGTCAAAACTCATCTTGTCAGGCAGACAGAAAATTCGTAACTCATTCAACTGGCATTCACCTTAAGGGAAAGCTGTGGACACTGATTTTGAAAAAAAAAACCAGTTGAAGCTATCTTCCTGAAATGTGGCATACACTTTAAGTATGGTATGGAGATAGTGCACGTAAACAATTTTCATTTTCATTGAACAATGTAGGATTGGCGGCCATTTTGAATTTCATATTGGCATTCACCTTAAGGGAAAATTGCGAACACAGATTTTGAAAAAAACCGAAGAAGCTATCTTTCTGAAATGTGGCATACTCTTTAAATATGGTATGGAGATAGTACACATACATATTTTTTTTTCATTACCGTCGAAAAATATACGATTGGCGGCCATTTTAAATTTCATAGTAGCATTTATCTTAAAGGGAAATCTCATAGACTATCGCCCCGATCGACATGAAACTCGCACACAGTGTTTATCATACTTCGAAGATGAGCATTGAACCTTTTTTTTTTTTTTATCTCATTTGCATATCACATGACCAAATACAGCTGCCTTCCAATTGGTCGACGTTTCAACATTGTCTGATATCGTTCAAATTTGGTATACAGATTCATTATGACAAA
>JAUMGZ010198203.1:0-12711 GCA_032359645.1 Pododesmus macrochisma | reverse complement strand
CTAAAATCACCCCTGTTTACAAATGGCGCCAATAGGCAAGTCGAGAGTTGAAAGACACGTTGATATTTTGTGTTCTTTAGTTAGTTGGGACCTCATTCTTGAAATTGAGATGGTAATAGGTCCAGTTAAAGCGAGGATGTGATTGGTTTAGTGCAACATGCTAACATGGTCGTCTATGTAAAATTATTTACGTCTGTGATCTCTTAAGAACAAATCAAAAAGCAAAATAAAGTTTGTTCTGATTTCGTTCAGTGGTGTTCTCTTCATACGTAAGTTAATCCCCCTCCCCCAAACAAAATTAAAGAAAAAATCAGTTTTATCTTGAAGGAGATAGATAAATAACTTTTTGAAATATATGGACGCTCAAAAGAACAAGACTTGGACCCTTTGTTAGGCTTACGTCATTTTAGTAAAAGTTCTGAATTTATTGTTAACTGTATGAAGGAACCAAATACAGAACAAGCTGCACAACGTGAGTAGGAAGAAACCCAAATTGCTAATCAATATGCTCGCGTTGTCAAACAAGAATTTATTCAACGAATTCTGATGGACAGCTGTTTCTGACAACCAAGTACATGTCAACATAGATGACGTTGATACAATAAATTTGTCATGTGTAGTTGATATTTGTCTTTTTAACTACCACATCTGTATTTTGTATTTAAATTGTAATTATTATGACTTACAGTATATATCTTCAATTAACATTATCAGGTAGAATTCTTACCTCCATTACTTGATTCTTGTATTACATCATCCGATCGGTCAACAGTTGTCTTTGAAGAATACGTATTGTCCTGTAAATGTGTCAATTCAACATAACGATATGTGAGTCTTTGCATAGCGACTGCTTCTTCAGACTGTACTACGCAGTGTCCGATATCTAAGATTAAAACATTTCAAAATGTTTATGTCAGTGAACTTGTGGATTAATTTAATTGTAAATTGACACTAGCAGCTATAAATAGAATTTCAACAAAAATATTTGTACGCAAGTAGTAGTACACATAAAGTTCATGTAGTGGTAGTAGAACACCACTTGCATTTATTTGAGTTCTAACTATTCAAAGGAAGTGTTAAGTATATTGAATAAGTCAGCTTTTGAGTTCGTACTCGGGGTCCATTTAAAACCTTCAGGCCTGGTCTAATTGCAAAGTTGGGCCATTTAGAGCCCTTCAATAGCAAATGGTGATATATCAACAGATTGGATTGACAGTGGACATAAATTTGACAGATACACAACGAGGATGCAAAAGAGACAAAGGTATATAAGAATATCTCTAGCCATACCACTTTATATGACATATGTTTATTTTTTGATGGAAAGGGTTGCAATATTCCGAAATGTCACGGACACATCGCGGTGGATGCCCAATGTGTAGTAGGAACGGCTTACTCTATCGCGAATAATTGGTTTCGCTTCTCGTTTTTTAACAGAGGTTCGTAATGTTTACTTTTTGAAGTAATATTTGTATTTTTGTTCTTTTTCCGTGTGCGTCGCATTTACGTCTTGAACGAGAACGCACAAAATTAAGTTCGACGTGAATTCTACAAAGGAATACACCAAACGTTTTCCTTATCAGCAGCGATGACTTTACAATTTAATTAACCTAATCATCAAAATCTGACCGACATAAATTAATTTCAAAATGTCAAGAATTACCATTTAGAATGAGGTATATTAATAATAATACATGTGTGCATGCTATCGATTTTAATTTTACACATTAGCGTTGATAAAAGATATCTGAAACCTGAAAAAAGATTCGATATAGAAAAAAACATGTTTTTGCTAAATACACAAGAATAAAAAAACATCAACTCAATATATTTATGGAGGATGACATGAATCAGAGGGACCGACGATTAACGATAACGCCAACAAACAAACAACCTCGACACGGATATATTTGAGATCAGCCACCAATGTTAAACGCCTTGCACGTTCAATCAATATACAGATTGCTAACTGAAACATTAAATATACAATTTAATAATTGAATGGTGTGATTTAACCAGTTAACGGGATACCAACCTTCCAACGATGGGGCCGCAAACCTTAAACATTTTAATGTTTGTTGTTTTAAAATAAACCTTCCTAAAACCAAACACTGCTCTTCTTACAAGCTGCCAAACGTCATTAAATGGTGTGCAATCTTTTACAGTAGAATAACCAACTATGTCAGAGAATCTCAAAATGATAGATATGTTGGCCTAATTTTCAAAAAATCTACTTGATAGTAAATCGTGACAACAACACATGAAACAGGACCGACCGTAAACATATAAAACATGTATGGTAAACCTGATTTGGCGATAATCATGACAATCATTACCAGAAGGATGAGGATATCAACAACAGCTACAATTGTGTAAGAAAAAACGTTAACCTCGAACAAAAAGTAAAAGTTAAAAGAAAACCGTATAACCATTATCATGGAAACTTTCTTCGTATTAATGGTGTCATGAGTCTTTCTATATTACATTCACCAGAGACGATATCAGACATGGGAACAACAACTTCATTTGCTAGATATCACATAAATTCGATATGTTGAAACAGTATTTTTCTTATGACTTGTAATGACAGCACCTTCGAGGTAGATCTGGGGTTCGGGACGGGGTAATTCACACAGAGTTTTGGCTTTTTCCTCTTATAAATATCATATTTGTCGGAGGCATGATTCAAGTTACATTTTTGTATTAAAGTCTCAGTATGTAAAAAAATTCTTTTTGTTTACCTTTTCTTGATTTCTTTTTATCCTTCTTTCTCTTGTGTGTCTCACTTGCGCCATGTTGTTGGAAACTGCTCTTTGTTGAAGGCGTGACCCTGGGGTAAAAATGGTTTCGCATTTCGAGGTCAAAGTTTAATACTATATATATATATAGAAACTATGATAGCTTTTCACATTTTACTTCGACTTCTTGTCCAACACTATTGGACCAATTCCATCGAAACTTGGTAGATGTCATTCTTAGGGGAAGGGTGTTCATATATTTAGTCCATTAGAAACAAAGGTCCGAGGTGGACTTTTCTCCTAAAAATCCCGTCAGTCGTCCATCGGTTGTCTGTCGTCCGTGCGTCCTTCGTTCGTCGTTTACTTTTGCTTTAAACGACATCTCCTCTGACAAAATTGGGCATATTTCAACTAAATTTGGCAGGGAGCATCCAAAGGGGAAGGGAATTCAAGATTGTACAACTGAAGTCCCTGACACCCAGGGGACAGGTGAGCGGGGCCAAAAGGGGTATTTTGACAGTATGCCTTCAAACGACATCTCCAATGAGACTATTGGGCAGATTTCAACCAACTTTGGCAGGAAGCATCATGAGGAGAAAAGGATTCAAGATCGCACAAATCAAGTCCCTGACCCCCAGGGTACAGGAGGGCGGGGCCAAAAGTGGTAAATTTGACATGTGTCCCTACAACGACATCTCTGCTGGGCTAATTTCAACCAGATGGACGTTAGTGCCTAATGGGCCTCTTGTTTTAATAACGGGGCTCTGTACCGAGGGAGGGTCACTTGGGGCCTAAATAATTAAAATAAGATAACGTTTCAAATATCTTCATGTATAGGTCCATTTCTTATATAATGCTTTGGTTTGAAGTAACTTAGAGTCAAACGTATTCAAATGCCAACAATGTACATATATGCCCATTTAATCCAGATGAACGTTAAGCCCCAATGGCCCTCTTGTTTTATTGTATTTTAATCATAAAGTAAACTAAATATGCTCTTTCGTATAAATAGATTATTCAATATTTCATTTATGCCATTCACAATCTAATATTCTTTTACATATAACTACTTAACGACTAAAACATTAAAACTACTTTGTGTTTATAAAACCAAAAGAAAGGAAATGAAAGGGTACACATAACTGTTGACAAGTATACACAGTTTTTCACATGTAGACTACTTTTTGTACAAGAAGCAGTTTTGTATATATAATATTCACCCTTTACGTGACTTTGATTTGATGATGTAGTAGACGTTTTGTCCTTTTTTGTTTTTTTAAAATGTGGCAATTTGTATTAGTTATATTGCATATTAATGTTATACAGTTTTAAGTATAGAAATGTTTTTCTGCTTAATTAAATACTTTGATTGTTGAAGAAGGTGAGGTGACTTGTCGTCTGCCTTTGCCTCATCAGTCTGTTCTTTGAGTTTGTCAACAGGCTGGGTGTTCTCAACGTTGCCGTCTACCGTAGAATGGGCAGTCTCAAAGTTATCGTCAACTGTAGACTGGTTCGTCTCAACGTAACAATTTACCGTAGACTTGGACATCTCAACATTAATGTCTAATGTAGTTTGAACCATCTTAATGTTACCGTCTACAGATACTGAGTCGTGATTATCGTTCTTGTAAGAAACTGTTTTTTCATCACTCGACGTGTCTTCTTTCAGAGCATCATTGCTTATATTTCCGTTCTTTTTGTGATTTAGTTGTTGTCTATCATCTAGATGTAAATACAGACGATGTTATACATAATAATACAGAAAAGATCTTGCAGATGAGGTTCAAATGTAGTGGTAATTTAAGTATTATCACTGATCACTACACATTCTGCACCTTTACATATACTTCATTGACGATTCTGTAAAAAATTATTTATAAACAGTCAAATAGGAAATAAGATGTAAGTATCTAGAAATGTCGAGTTTAGACTACATATATTTGATCCCTGCATTCATAATGCCAATCTACAGTCTAAAACTACGTTACTAACGAATTTCATGTACCGATAATGATCATTAATGTACAATCGTTTACAGTTACTGTAGATAACCAAATATGCGACAGAAACTGAGATTGATAGATATGTTGGACTAAATTTCATTTTATCGTTACAGTTCATCAATTTACACAAGCGTTATTTTTTAAAAACAAAATTGTTATAAAGTGTTTATTGGCACTTTATAAAAAGTATTACTATGTTTCCTGATGCATTCCTTCAATTTTATCACAATTTATTAGTCGATCATCTGCGGGATAAATATATATTTAAACTGTTTTGTCTAGAATCAACTTTGTGTTAATCATCGATATGACAATTGTTTACCAAAAGTTCACATACATACGGAAGTGGTACATTTAAACAAAATAATCGTGTCTTGCATAAACTATAGTTAGAAATTACACAAAAAATAGCATCACCAGTTTAAAGATGTATGTACTTTAATCTCCAAGATGGTAAAATAAAGTTCGACCCCTTCATTTATAATGACAATTTAAAATCTTAAACTACCCTACTAACAACTTCGATGCACCAAAAGTGATCGAATGATGTACAATCATTAACAGTTGAATGACCGACTGTGATAGACATGTTGTATTTCTTACAAATGACTGTAAAGTCATCAATCTTTTCCTCGACACTTTTGGATTGATGATCCTGTCCTCTTCCAACCATCGTGCTAAGTTTCCGCTTCTTTTGCGGAGGATTTCCTTTCTTCTTTTTTCTAGAAAAAAGTTGTTGGTTCTGTTTTATCCAGTTGATCGGTATTTATATAAGCAAAAAAACAATTTTTTAAAAAGCCATTTATTACACGTTACTGTAGAATTAAATCATCTGAAGTTAAGACATTTTTATCAGATTGTATTTTCATCACGCATTTCTAAAGTGTTTTGTAATCATGAAAGTAAAACTGGGTGTGTTCTTTTGTATAAATAGATCATCCAATATGTCATTCAAACCACTCACAATCAATTTATCTATCAAACGACGATTGAAACATTCAAACAACCTTGTGTTAATAAAACAGAAAAAGGGATATGAAAAGGATAAGCGGAAATACCTGTTGACAAACATACAAAGGTTTCCACGTGTAGATTTCCTACAAAACCTTTTTTTGTTTATATATATATATATATATATATATATAAATATATATATATTCATCCTCGTCGTGACTTTGGTTTGATGATTTATTTGACATTTTGGTTTTTATTGTTTTTTAAACTTTGGTAATTTGGTAGTCATATTGCAGATAAATATGTTTACTGGCTTAATATAGAAGTTTTTTTTCTACTTAATTGAATACTTTGTTTGTTGAAGTAGGTGAGGTGAGGTGTTGTCTGCCTCGATCTCCTTCGTCTTTTCTGTGAGTCTGTCAACAGACTTGGTCATCTCAATGTTTATGTCTACCGTAGACTGGGCCGTATGAACGATACTGTCTTCCGTAAACTGGACCGTTTCAACGTTATTGTCTTTCGTATACTTGGTCATCTCAACGTTGTCGTCTAAAGTAGACTGGGCCGTCTTAACGTTACTATCAACCGTAGACTGGGACATCTCAGCTAAATGTAAACATAGAAACGATCTTGCAGACGAGGGTCTAAATACTAATACAGAAATAATCTTGTAGACAAATATAAAAATGTAAGAGTGGCAGTTTAGGTATAATCACTAATCTCTACATATGCTGCACCTTCACATAGTTACACCTCACTGGTGATGCTGTAAAATATTTGTTGAAACGGTGAATATTCGGAAATGTCGAGTTTAGCATACATTTATATGATCCCTGTATTTATAATGCAAATTTAAAAGCTAGTACTTGCTGTACCAGAAGTGATCAAATGATGTACAATAGTTAACAGTGGAACTACCAACTGTGAGAGAGCAATGTTGAAGTGATAGATATGTTAGACTTAATTTCATGTTGTCGTCGCAGTATACAATTTACATAAACGTTATGTTATTAAACGTTTATTGACAATGATTCCAGATATGGCTTAGAATTAACCGTCATTTAATGACGCTTTAGAGAAAATGAATTAGGAATAAACATAGCCTCGGTAAATATAATCTAAAAAGCCAAATAATGGATAGGAGAAAATTTAAGATGGTAATGATGGACAAAACTACATCCCAACAATAATATAAAATTGTCTTGCCAATATTTTAAATGTACGCGCGGTCAAAATAACGTATTCCTCTGGACACGTGTTTCAGACAACCTTGTCAGCTAAGATGACGTTTTAATTTATAAAGAATTAATAATTATCAAAAGACACACAGACAGACAGACGAACATACGGACAGACAGGCGGACATACGGACGGTCAAACAGACGGACGGACTTATTTACTTACTTGCTAACTTACAATAAAACAAAACATGACAAAAAGTACCAATATAGAACCGGTCGAAAAAATATAAAACATGTATGGTACACCTGACTTAGCAATAGCCATAAAATATGTATGGTACACCTGACCTAGCAATCGCCATAAAACATGCATGGTACACCTGACCTAGCAAAAGCAATAAAACATGTATGGTACACCTGACTTAGCAATAGCCATACAACATGTATGGTACACCTGACTTAGCAATAGCCATAAAACATGTATGGTACACCTGACGTAGCAATAGCCATAAAACATGTATGGTACACCTGACTTAGCAATAGCCATAAAACATGCATGGTACACCTGACCTAGCAATAGCCATAAAACATGTATAGTACACTTGACCAAGCAATAGCCATAAAACAGTTATGGTACACCTGACTTAGCAATAGCCATAAAGCATGTATGGTACACCTGACTTAGCAATAGCCATAAAACATGTATGGTACACCTGACCTAACAATAGCCATAAAACATGTATAGTACAATTGACCAAGCAATAGCCATAACATATGTATGGTACACCTGACTTAGCAATAGCCATAAAACATGTATGATACACCTGACTTAGCAATAGCCATACAACATGTATGGTACACGTGACCTAGCAATAGCCATAAAACATGTATGGTACACCTGACCTAGCAATAGCCAACTTAGCAATAGCCATAAAACATGTATGGTACACCTGACTTAGCAATAGCCATAAAACATGTATGGTTCACATGACCTAGCAATAGCCATAAAACATGTATGGTACACCTGACCAAGCAATAGCCATGACAAATATGATGGATGAGGATATCAAAACCCAGTAAGCAAAATTTACAATTGTGTAGAAAAAAACAAAAGCAGTACCATTTTGATGGAAACTTTCTTTTTGTAAATGATGTCATACGCGTTGCGATAATTGAGATATGCACCGCAAAAGAATTTAAAAAATGTACATTTAATAGTTATGTTAATGTAGTGAACACGAAAATGCAACACGATCATCGCAAGAAATAGGTTAAAAATCAAGGGCAAATGAAAGAAAAATGTGGGACACACGCAGAAAAAAAAACAAAAACAAAAAACCGGGTGTTCGCGAAGGAGAAAACATTTCCTGTTACATATAAATCACCCTTAGCAATGTTTCCGTGTCAATTCGGTATACGGTAATCGTTTTCCTAGTATAAAAGAACATATGCCACCATTAGAATCTGTCAACAAAACAATTAATAACTATTGCTATTTTATTTTAAATTGTAAGGTTTTTATAAAATATTTTAGAATAATGCTCACCATTCGTTGAGTTATTTTGTGTTTGAACAAGTTGATTATCACGTGGTTGTGAGATGCGATGACATCTGCATTGATTGGATCCCGTGTAAGCAATGAGTGATGAGGGCTGAGATGTTGATTGTTTACCATCATGTCTACCAAAATTAACAAAACATTCACATAGAAAATGTTTCCACTCATGCATTTGTGTTGGCTAAATTCATGTGAAATAAAACGCTGAAAATCATTTATTGTGTTTATAAAAATATTATCTCTTTTGTGACAAATCAACAACGAAATGCAGCTAAGCAAATATCAATTCTTGTTGGTCGATTTCTTCGATTAGCTTCTCTGTATTAGAAATTTACACACAAAAAGATTCTTGTATTGGCATATAATCATTCCTTTATTACTAGAAATAGAACAGTGCAAATTGAAGCATAAGCCTGCACACAACATATAACATCCTGTTTGACAGGAATAGAAACTTAATTGAGTTTTGTGTATGTGTAACTATTTCAATTGTGAACTTGGTCTTTGTCCTGTGTTGGCATTTAATTCATTCTATGGTGACTATACATGTACAGAAGAAAGTAACGTGCATTTACACTTTAAGACTTTTTATAAGAAGACAAACTTTATAAAATTTAGAACCTTGCAAAGGAACATTAATTTGCTGCTTTATTTACATGTATATTATAAGATTGATTTAATTTTATTTCATTTTATTCACATCACCTCTTTTTATCTGCTTCGTCCTGTTTTCTCTTTATATTTTCTAGAAATTTCCATATATTCTGTGTACCAATCCAACAAATCACAAGTAAATTTGAAGCAATGAACAGATCTACCAGCCGTGTTAACCAACGCCATAAAAACTGAAGCCACTGCAATGCCTCCCATATGTCCATCTCTGGGAATTGTCCTGAAATGTTCTCCTTACTGTCGTCAGGTGCAATCTTTCTTCATCTTCGACGGCTACTGTATCTCCTCTGTCTCATCAGCTGCATTATCACTTTCAGTAACAATCACTTCTACACGTAAATATAGAAGGAACATTCTTTCAAATCATGATTTGAACACAACATGTAAAGAAAAGACTTTACTGATATGAATTCAAGTATGCCAAGAAGGAACGATGATTTTCTAGATAAAAACAATTCATTAAATCAATGTGCTGACTGCAACTTCAGATAGAATGTAGGACAGGTATCTGATAGGGTTCTCGATGCAATAAGTTCATGATATGGTTTGTTATCTACCTCCGACAGAAATATAGGTTTTCTGGCTTTGCCCCTTTGAATAGTTTGGTTTTCTGCAATGCATGTAAATGTTTGGCGGCAATGTTGAACCCCATTTTGTATAAGCTCATAAAAAAGACGAGGCCAAAACTATAACTAAACGCAAAAAGCAAAACTGTATCCAATCAGTATACAGTCCTGGAAGGTTGTTTTATTAGTTATTCGATACTTTTCATCGTGATAATGCTCGTCTTATTTATCTACACTTTTCATATTTATTATTTATTAAAGTTGATTTTCGTTGAGTGATTTGATGTTATTAAGGATGACCACTACTGGAAATTAAAGTCTTACAGATTGGATGATTTTCATTATATAAGTCAATTTAGATAAATGCTTCATTTATGCAAAAATTAAGATAGGCTAATGATCTCGTTTTTAAGATATAATTGTTTGAACTTTGGCGGGAAAAGAACACCTCTAGATTTTTCATAAGTAATATATGGACAAACATTTATATTTAGGGGCCGTAAATATAAGGTAAAGAGTTTTACAACATTTAAATATTTGTGTCGATGGGGTGTATTAAGGTGTATATTGTAAGAATACTATCAGAAACATAGGGGTCAATGGGCGAACAATTTCTATTGTATTATTATGAAAATGCCAGAGGAGTTACAAAAAAAACAAGGTAAATATAGAAATGTGACTAGTACGCAGCCTTAAATGTAAGTTGGTTAGGTGTGCAAATTGACATCCTTCAATTGAGAAAGGATAAATCAGAGGGACTAACTATCCAGGCAGCATCAATAGTGAAACAAGAAAGATATATATTTGAGGCTATAAAACACTAAGGAACAATAGTACAACAGGTTGGCGGGGCCAAAAGGGGTTACTTTCACTGTGTGCCTTTAAACATCCCCTTAAAAACCACTAGGCAGGTTCCAACAAACGTTTGTAGGAAGCATCATTAGGAGATCGGAGTTCATGAATTTACGAAGTAAGTCCGAGGCTATTATGATCAACCAGGAAAGAACGAAAGATGTATCGAATAGTGCAGTAAAACCGGAATGGGGATCATGATCAGGATAATATGACAGGCTGGGATATCCCATTGTGTCTGTGGCTTGATATTGAGTGAGGCAGTACTATAAAGTGGTCCTCGGTGCGCACTGGCATTAACTGACACCTTCTCGCTATGACAAACTGTTGTTGCATATTCTATTTTAACGTTTATAAGATGAATGTATGTCCGATATGCTGCATATTATTGATTACGTCTGATCATACAGCTATGGTGAGTGAGTGTGGATCAATTTACGTTGCAATTGACAGTCACAAACAAGCATACAGGTAGGCGACGGGTAAAAAGGCAAAGCCGGATCGTGTACTTTGTTGTGCAGTCAAGCTTACATTACGCAAATTAGTATAAGGTTTAAATCAATCCAACAACCAAGCACATATGAATGGGTTTTTTGTGATATACATTGAATGCACCTCTATTCTAATTATCCTATTGTACATATGTACGAGTAGGCATATACAAATTAGTAATACTACAAATCAGGTGATTAAAACAATTGTGCGTCGTATTGTTGTCAATGTTAATATGATCAGATACGTATTCTAAATGAGCGTAATAGGTTTTGTGAACTATAAAGCAAAACCTTTTTTTAACAATTTGATTGATTAATTCTTATGGAAACAATTAATACGAAATTAAAAGAGCAACCATTATGCATGATCATTTGAATCAATGATGATTATTAATAGAACTATAGACGTCTCTTTAAAATGAAAAAATGAAAGTATATATCAAATATCAGTAATGTTGACATTTGAACGTGTCAAGCGCGATCAGGTAAAGCCATTGCTATCTTAACCGTTCCTTTAAATATAACATTACATATACGTTAATGTTCAAATATACAAAAATACAAAAATGCAACCTGAATCATGCCTCCGAAAAATATGATATTTATAAGAGGAAGGAGCCAAAACTCTGTGTGAATTACCCCGTCGCGAACCCCAAGCGTGTGTTCGTAATAATCTTGTAATGTAAATTAGAGGCACGCAAACGTGTATCTGTGAGATAAAGTTACGAAACAGTTATTTCACTGAAAACTTGATTGGTCAACACTGTCCATTTACGTATTATGTTTGACACTCGAACCAGAGGTAATTAAGAGATCACACATGGTTATAGAGGAGATTAGACCAGAGACCATAAGAGATTAAACATTACGAACCAAGCAGAATTTTGTTGTCACTTTATTACACTTGGTCGCGGAATTTGGCCGGTCGGGATAATCGAGCTTCTCAGATGTGCGGTAAGAACGGGGCATAAGGTGTGTGGTGACCCCCGGTCACATTTGGCGCCAACATTTGACAAGTACAAAAAACAAATAGAATGTGATGCTAGATTTTCGCTTTCTATAGCGCTGAGAAATACATAGCATCGTGTTTTAAATAGCATATTTAATCCACCTTCACGGTGATATATAACACTTGTGGCTATATAATACCAGATCTCGGGAAAATGGGCATTCGCTGTAGGATGTTTAGAAAAATAGCACAAAAACCGGTGCAGCTGACTTCAGAGCTCTGAGCTACGAAAACAGTTAATATTTCTATCAACTGCTGGCGCGTCAAATGAACAGCCAAATTTACTTATTGTATATCTGTAAAAAGTAGAGATTACGGAGAATCTATACATATAAAGATAATACTTATATGTCATAGCACGGCTAAGATATCGGAGTGCAAATTTGGGGCGATTTTCCATAGGTTTGAGTTTAAATGCCGTTGGCCTGAACACCCTAAACTAAATTGCAGCAATGGATACGATAACTGACATTGAAAGATCAAATCGCTTAATGAGAAGTGCACACTGTACATGATTATTCTAGTTTTCAAATAAGATTTGTTTGCATGAATTAACTTCAATGAATTTTTGTGAAGTAGTAAAACATTTTTCTGAAACCTTGGGATTAATCAAAAAAACAGTATGAATAGGATCAACAGAACGAGAGGCATTGACAAACAAACAATAACTGCGTCAAATAATGA
>JAUMGZ010198192.1:0-12711 GCA_032359645.1 Pododesmus macrochisma | reverse complement strand
TGCAGAAAGGATTTCAACATATTCATGACAAAGAAACAAAATACTATGTATTCATCATTCATTTTTATACTTGTACATTGCAGTGTATTACATAATATATAATAATGTTTATATATAAAATGTTATTGATTTTTTTTCTTCTAAATTACAGTATAACTATTACAACTGTATGGGAATGTAAACAGTTATAACTGTATAGGAATGTAAACAGTAATAAATGAAAAATAATGTAAACTGTATAGGAACGTAAACTGTAACATCTGTTTCGGAATGTAACTGTAACAACTGTGTATATAGGAATGTAAACAATGTGTAAATATTTACCTAATAAATATTTCTAATAACAAAGTAAACTTATAACAATATAAATAACATATTCCCTAAAGATGTCGAAACTACAGTATAATCTATATACTAATTTCCATAAAGATTTTAATACTACAGTGTAAACTTTACATGTATAACAATGTAAAAAAATAAATATTCAATAATGGTTTTACAGTAAAGACTGTGTAGCAATGTAAAAATATGTTTATCATCAATATTTAAAAATTACAAAAAATTACAGTGAAAATGGTATAACAATGTCAAAACAGAAATTTTATAAAGATTTTAAACAACAGTCATGTTTGCGTGGTTCTATGCCTTTTCCTTTGCGTAATCACATATTCGACACAAATAGCAAGTGATATACTGCAACACATGGCCTGATTTGGATCCCATCATTGAACAGGAAGCTGAAAATATATAATATATAACATGTAAGATGCATACATGTGTATTGTTTTTGTGACATACAGGAAATATGAATATCAACAAGGATGGTGTCTGCTTGTGACAGTGCACACTGATGGCAACTTTATAGTGCTGTCACACTGACATGATACTTCACTCAGTCACATTATTCTGACACCGAGCAAACTAGTCCTCCTTCTATCCAGAAATGCTAAGGGTTTATCAGGGAGCGAGAGGATTGCCTAATTATAATGATGTCTTAGGTTTGGATGCAACTGGGATTCTAAACCATGTATGGGATTCTAGCACCAGTATATCAACACAAAAGCGAATGTCCTAACCATTACTAGATGACTGCACTGGTGTCGCCAGTAAATTGACAGACAATGCCATTTGAAAATAATTATAATGATAATCTATGAGTGCTGTACCTATACCACTTATACTGAAGAATGTAATATATCATTTACATTTACCTGATTTGCTATTAAAACTTATACTTCCATGAGTAGCCATCCAGCATCAGTTGAAAAAGTGTAATCTGTTGATCTGCAAGTACAAATGATTCAACACAGTTTTAAAACTTATTAATATTTTCACCAATCATACAATACACAATTTGTTTTACCAGTTTTTAATGTCACTGTAACAAACTACATGTCACATGGTGTAAAAGGTAGCAGATTTTAACAAGAAATGTCACTGAAATTCACACTGCAGACACATTCGATGAGGCATGCACACAAGTATATATCTTTTTATTCCAGTTTTCATAAAAGTAAATTTGGCTTACCTATATATACAGTAGACTTCGAAGCCTATAATGTCGTTCTTGAATAATGTAGGATACGCGCAATGGCTTAATTTCCAAAAGCGTGCATCTTTTATCAAGAGTTTCTGCGAGTAAGCTCCACCACCCTTCTTCCTGTGTTCCATTGTTTTAAATTGTTTTGCCATTCCCTATTCTCACCATCCTGGCTATCTACATGTATGTTTCCTGTGGCTGGCGCATTTTCACCATAATTCAATTCATAATTTCTTTCTTCATCTTCATCAAAGTATGAATGGTCTGACCTACTTACTTGGTCATGATGAAGTTCATTTACATCGTCATAAGGCACCAGTGGTGGTAAAACATTGTGTACTAGTGCATATGTACGATCATGGTCTATATGATTACTTCCAAAAGCTTCATTGTCATTTTCGGGCTGTTGTTCCTGCTGTCTAACTTTCTTAAATTTCCCATTTTTCAGTCGTGTAAAACTAGCCATATTGTCAACGTAAACAAACTGACTTGTTTGCCTTCCTTGCTAGAGAGAGTACATCAAGGGAAATAACTCTTATCGTTTGGTTCTTTAAACAAGAGGAGAGAACTCTATTTCAAACATTTGCTCACCAAGCTCTCTGAAAAAGAGGTGCAACCACAGGCACTGGTACCGTCTACCTTAAAGGAATTTATCTAATGAGTCAACACATGAAATAAAATTAGAAGCTCATTTTGTACGAGAACATCTTGCACATACACTGTGTTGTAGATGCAGTACTATACTTGTTAGTGCCGTGGTTCGATTTGCATGTTAGCCACTTTAAACTCAAAGCGTTACAACCCATACTGTGTCGTCTTGAATCTTTATCTTACATCCCCCAGGATCAATAGAAATATATACATAGCATTGCAAACAATTGTGTACAAATTTTTTTCAACTTTTGATACAATCACCAACATTTCAAACTCACGGCGCGGTGACCTTCATTTCAAGTAGTAAAAAGTATGTCACTCAATATTAAATCACTTACATATAATTTTAATTCTTAGCTAGTTAATTTAGAAACATTCCATTAAATATCTCATCTGCCAAATACACAATGTATTAATTTTTCAATGTTTCATCACAAATAGAATAGTAAATAGAAAAACCAAGACGATATTCTAGGCCGTAAGTCCATCGACATTGGCAAACAATAAGAAAACGTTGGACGTACATGTACACATAAAAATGAACCAAATTTACATTTATTAACTAAAAAAAAAGAAAATAAACGACTTTATACTGTACAACAGAAATTCGTTCGCTAGCACGATTGATCAACATCATAAAAGCATACACAGTTTATGGTATAATAATTGGGTCAAGACCATTCGTATCAGTCGTTTTTACAGATAACAAAACTGATACTTAAGATAATATGTCAAAATATTGTGAATGTAAACAAAACTCTCAGTATCAAAGACGCATAGGAAGTACTCGATATCGAAGATTGAAGTAGTTTGGACACAAGTGTTAACGACTGAAGTGCATGTAGCTAGGGTGCGATCACTAGTGTGCTATTATCGTTGACACATGCGGTTCATTCTCTTGACTTGAAAAACTTTATACAGGTAACTTCACCAAAGCTTCGTTGTGACATAAAGTGACTCTGCATGAAATAGGTATGTGGACATCTATGAGCGTAATACATACACACTAATTTGTTTTAATAATATTTGTTGTTTTTAATCATATGCCTTTCCAACAAATTCCACCTCAGCATAGCCTGATCATAATAAGTCGGGGTTTAATATCTACTCGATATAAGCACATGTATATTAACATTGTTACTAGAATTATACCCTTTACTTTTGTCGTCAATATATTAGTAGTGACATTTTTAATGATGACATATGTTTCTTTTTTACCATGGAAAGGATTGCCATATATCGTTATGATACGGAAACATTGCGGCGGGTGACACATGTGTAGCAGGGATCGCGTTCGTCTTCTTCGTAAACACCTGGTTTGCTTCCATTTTTAATGAAAGTTCGTAATGTGTCCTTTTATGGTTTTATGCATCCGACGTTTTTTTTGTTTACCCATGTCCATGGACTTACGTTTTTTGAAAATCGTCTTACTTAGTCGGATATAGTTCTTTAGTTTTGAAGATATTTTAGAGATATTCAACGACTTCAGTCATACTGCTTTTTTTTTACTCAATCACTTCGTTATGCCCGAGTGTATTCCAATATCAATTACTTTAATTTTTACTCGCAATATTGACCTTACTACCAAGCTTATTTAACAGACTTATCGATATCTTACTACCATGTTTATTTAAAAGGGTTATCGATTGTTTAGCTACGTAAAACATTTGTCAAGTTATAAAGAGTGTATCCAGAAATTCTATTAACATTATTGTCAACTCAGTATTTTCTGTATGTAAGTAGAGGCATTTCACATCCCTCATACCATGAAGATCTTGTTAACAAACTAAATATGATTAAAAACAACCTTGACATATCTTCAATTGCTACTAAAATTATATCAAAATTTCCTGAAACTTATAGGTGGTCCTCTTATAGTGAGCAACACCTACATGCTAAGTGTATAGTCCATTTAACACCTCTTATTGGCATTAA
The DNA here is from genome assembly GCA_032359645.1 of Pododesmus macrochisma. NCBI lineage: Eukaryota > Metazoa > Mollusca > Bivalvia > Pectinida > Anomiidae > Pododesmus > Pododesmus macrochisma. The sequence continues at coordinate 8,582 of JAUMGZ010198192.1, read as the reverse complement.
ATTTGTCATTGCTCACATTCTCACAATACTTCGAGGACTCAATGAAGGGCTTCAGTTGATAGTTTCATATATCGAGAAGGCTGGGTCTTGATATCCGTAAATCTGGTTGTTAGTTCAGTTTTGCGTAATTTATTATTACAGAACTTGCATTGATGTAATTGTGATTACGTAAGCTCCCTGTTTTCGCCCATTGGAGATTACTTCAATAATATCAAACGAACATGACTACTATGGACGCTCTACTGAAGAAGGTCGGAGATTTCGGACGTTATCAAAAATGGCTGTTCTTCCTCCTGTGTCTACCTGCAGTCACCAACGGTTGCTATATCATGCTGGTTATTTTCCTAGCATATACACCCAAACACAGGTAAGACGTGCATACACCGAAACACAGGTAAAATCCCCTTTACACAGAGGTGGCGACCGTTGAGCGATGACAAAAATAGGCCAGATTACTCAACGATCTTTCAATGAGCATCCAGCAATCGCTTTGGTCTCTCAATGATCTCTCGATGATCTTCTTGTTATCTCCACGGTCGCCACGGTCTCCTTAGAGTTTTGACTCGGTCTAAAACAATCTCTCAATGGTCGGCGAGGGAAGCAATCTTTCAACGGTCTCTCAAGGAAGGCCAAAGGAGCGCTCATCAGTCTTAGCGATCTCTGCCGGTCTCTCGGTGATCTCTCTTTGTCGCACCTGATCTCTCAGAGATCTACGTTTATCTCCCCGTGATCTCTCTCGGTCGCATACAAGCGCTGCCAATGTCGCTCCAAGATCTCCATAGATCGCAATGAAAGTTGGCAAAAAATTGTATTTTATCGTACAAGATTCTCCAAAGCTTTACACAGAAACGAATTTTCGGGGCTTTGATAGATCGTCGAGTGATCGGGCCAATTTTGGACCGCTCAATGGTCATCCAACAATATCATTGTGTGTAAAGGGGGCTTTAGATGTGATCAAAATAAAATGCGCATTGTTTTCCTAAAACTCCCTTTATACATACGGAGATCGTTGGGCAACCATTGAGCGATCAAAAATTGGCCAGATCTCTCGACGATCACTCAAAGCCCCAAAGAGTTGTTTCTGTTTAAATGCTAGGGAGATCCTTGTGCGCTTGTAATTATGTAATTATTGGCCAACTTTCACGGCGACCTATAGAAATCTTACAGCAACTTTGGCAGCGCTTGTTTTGTGACAAAGAGAAATTACGGCAAGATCTTCGAAGATCGCTGAGAGATCAGGTGCGGACAAGTGAGGTCACTGAGGGACCGGAGAAGATCGATGAGCGCTCCTTGGACGCTCCTTGGGAGACCGTTGAGAGATTGCTGCCCTCCGCGACCATTGAGAGATTGTATTGGACCTAGTCAAAACTTTGAGGAGAACACGACGACTGTGGAGTTTACTGGATGATCATTGAGAGATCATTGAGAGACCATGGTGCTTGCTGAACGCTCATTGAAAGATCGTTGAGAGATCTGGCAATTTTTCATCGCGTAACGGTCTCTCAACGGTCGCAACCTCTGTGAAAAGGGGGTATTAACAAACACAATTTCAGCCAAATCTTGTCCGTACACCTCATATAGTTTAAATCTAAATGCAATGAAACTTCAATGACATACATGTAGTCACCACACTTGATATGCTTTTTGTAAAAAGTAACGTCAGACGCATCACACAAAAATGTATTTCCTAATGAAACTAAAAATATTGTACTGTTTGAAGGCTGCATGTACAGATGCTTATTAAAACAATTTAAATATATGTTTGTACTCTTTCTAGATCAAATTTTCATTATTGCCTATGTTCAGATGTAAAATCCCCGGCTATGAAAACGACACATATGCCCTCCAAGGAGATTACCACAAGTCTGTAGTAGATATGACAATTCCAGCATCATCTAGTGACATTTTGACATACGACAGATGTAACATCTACTCAGAACTTAACGGAAGTTTATGGAGTGGCTATGAAAACGCAAACGGTACTCTGATCTGGAATACGACTTTAACCACGTTATCGAAGTGCAAGAAGTGGGTTTTTGACAAGAGTACATTCGATGAAACAATTACTACAGAGGTAAATAATACTTTTGATTATTATATCACATTACAAGTCCCGTTTAGAATTCGAAACATAATGAGATCCCAAAGTAATATGTAAAGCTGATTATTAAATTTTTCAGAAAAATCTTGTGAATTTGTGTTTAGGAATGTATATTGGAAAGTAAGGGAAGAGTCCGTTAAGGATCGAACTTAGTTTTTGTCGATATCAACATTTTATAGACCATAAACAAATTACTGCTGACCTTTTTATAGGAACAAATTAAACCAATCATTTTTTATATATATTGTTCATATTTTTTATATCAAAGTATGATTTCAAATGAAGTGACCATTGCTTGTTTATGTCAATGTCGGAACTATAAATATGTTTATATTAAAATTAGATAAAAAAATTATGAATAAAAAACTGGAAAACGTTTACCTCTTTAAAGACAATCAATACCCCCTCCCCCTCTCTCTATCTTTAAGCGTTTACTTATAGATACATTATTTTGTTATTCTCAGGACAACCTTGTATGTGATGAAGGAATGAAGCCTGCGCACGCACAAGTTGTGTTTTATCTTGGTATCTTGACTGGAGATCTATTTTTTGGGGCCATGTCTGACTAGTGAGGCACATTTTAATGAGTTTTGTTGATTTTTCGACATACTGACAATACGCTTTTTAAATGTCAAGTTTTTAATAGATGCAATCAAATCATACTTAAAACCGAAAACCATTTTATAAATAAAAGCAATATTTCCGTATTAGTCGATTCGTTCTCTTCCTAAATTACAACATTTAAATTCGGAAGTTCGGAATAGATCGCTAAACTTATTAAACTTAAACTAAGATTATCGGAATGATGTGGCATCTTGCGTTACATATAACCATACAATCATTTGATTACAAGTACCATGAAAAAGGTGAATTGTATTGTTTGCTTCAATTAAGGTATTTTGCATTAACTAAAAATGCCTAAAGCTTTTCTAAGAAGACTACTAGATATGTAAATTGTAATATCACATATGATAGTACATGTAACATAGAATCTTCATAAATATTCCATATAACATAAATCACTTTTTTGATTAACTAAACGTTCTGTTGTCTTTCCAACACGATGTTTTTGTATTCTTTGGTTGAACCGCCGGGTTTACATTTTAGGCATCATGATATCGTATTGTAAGAAACGGTATTGGTGCTTAATTACTGATACTACGATTGGGAAAAATGGAAAAAGCCATCGAAGAGGATTTGTTCTTATCTATATGACCAAAACAATCGGAAAATCGTTTCCAACTTAATATAAAATTAATTTAAATTGTATGATAGATTTTCTCGCTTAAAGTTTAACAATTATTACAATTTGCATTCCTTTATAAAATCATTACAGTTTCAATGTAGTACTATAAATATGTACGCAATATAGTAGCAGACGTCTGCTTTACGCTGGCACAAACGCTGGAACAAAATATAGAAAAAGTCAATAATGATCTGTGTTGATGCAATATCATGTTCGTTAAATTTGCTGTCTTTATTTTGTTTCAGCATCGGTCGAAGAAAGACTTTGATTATATCAAATTTTGTTCTTGTCGGATCGTCACTTGGCATAGCATTTGCTCCCGAGTTTTATACGTTCACCATTTTTGAATTTTTGGCCGGTTGCGGGGATCACGGCGTCTTTGTACTAGTGTGTGTAATGGGTAAGTCATTGACAATGATATCCGAGGGATTCGATACATGAAGATGGACTACATATTACGATGTATAACAATTTAATTAAAAAATCAGATTTTGTCACGTGATAAAATAAATGTTAAGTTAAATAAAGGACGAAGTTTTTGGATAACAGACAACAGAAGTCCGTAGTTTCTCGTATGAAGAAATCAGTAAAGGCAGACAACGTGCTTTCATTTTTAATATAAATTCTATATAATACTTTCACTTGTATGGCATGTTTTTTTCTGTGCTTATTCCTAGAAGGGTTCCTGCTTATTATTAAATGTTCTAAAAAAATTGGCTGTTGAATGCAATCTGACCTCTAGCTAAAGTGAATAAAATGTATCTCTGGGTATGTTGTTAGCTTTGCAATAGTCTTAATGTGTCCTTATATTATGTTCCTAAAACTATATTCTAAAATTTGACATCATACAGATAGATATCCACAATATTAATTGTCAAAAAATACGTTAAATGATAATAATTGTATTCAAGTATGAACCCCATATACTTACTAGTCCAGCCGTTAAAGAAGAATTGGAAGTTTACTAGTGACTTAATTTCATTCAAACCAATATTTGGAGTTATAACCTTTAAAGTTTTATGTTGCATTCAATCTTAGCTGTCGAATTGATTGGTCCTGGTTGGCGAATGTTTACTGGAATGGCAATTCACCTTGCTGTTTCTGTTGGATTGTTCTATCTGGCTGGTGCCGGCTATCTCCTCAGGAACTGGAGACACGTTCAACTAGTCGTGTGTGTCCCGTGTGTTTTGTATTTCTCCTACTGGTGGTAAGTGTATACTCTAATGTGGTATCTTACAACTTCTCAGTCATTATATATAAATATAAAAAGAAAAGTTCAATACAGTAAACAGAAAAGGAGGACAGTCTAAACAATGAGTCAACACAGAGCAAACAGAAGTAGGATCAACAGAACAACATATGTTGAACAACAAACAATAGTCTCCTCAAAAACCCACCACCAGCTTTAATGAACTTGAAAACTGAGACGAGCATTGTATACCAAGCTAATAATTGATTGGACCTTGCTCATAACACAAAACCCAGCAACGAATTACCCATCATTTACGGACAGGAAGGTAAAAATAAATCTACAATAGGCAAGACTTATCAAAAAGAGAATAAGCTGATTGAAAAGTCTTTTCAACTACATGTACTTTTACCCAACTGACGATGGCGTTCCATATCACGTCTATGTTAGAGTTCCTACACACTGGACCATCCGCTAAACGTTCCCGTCGATCTGTGTTGCTGTAACCCTTTTAAGTACATAAAGTTATAGGCAGCATCAATGTTCTGGTAATAGAGGTATCTATTACATCGGCAACGTGTGAATAATAGGGGAAGGGAGGTAGAAACATCTGTATCTATATCTTCTGGTGCATATAGTTATTCCGTATTTGGTATTTCTATCATTATATTAGTATTCATTTATATTTAATAATGTTAGTTTTATAATGCTTACAAAATGTATACATGTGTTTTTTTGGTCTCCTACACTTTTTATTTCATTATCAATTATGAGCTATGTAATAACACCATTTCGTTAATCCTCATCGCAGCTATTTAATACCTTGATTTCATGGGCTAGACTTATTTCCCAGGTTGATGCCAGAGTCACCGAGATGGCTGGTCAGTCAAGGACGTTACAAAGAAGCTGAACTTGTTCTACGACACATCGCAAAGAGGAACAAGGTAGAACTCGAAGAGAAATCATTACATCTTGAAAGTATTGTCATGCCAGGGAAGCAGGGGCGGCTTTGGCATTTGTTTTCGAATCGAACTTTATGTCTCAGAACTCTTATAATATTCTTCAATTGGTAAGTGTATGTTAACTGAAGAATTGATTAAAATGTATAGAATATGTTATAAATTATAAACAATCTACTATTGTTACTGATAATTTTATCATCACTCCTTTTGTGTTTTGTTTTTTCCTGATCATTTCTACATACGGGCGTTTTCCATGTTGCAATATACCATACACGTTGCTTTTTATTCTTAATTATACACTTATTCGTATACACTCTTTCCTTTTATTGAAAATCAATTCGTAGATTGAAGTAACAACATTCTGAATGTTTCCCCTTTTTCTTCATAAATATCATCATCAGTTTCAATTGCAATTAGCATATAAATATAGCTATTAGCTATTTGCACACATTGTACATATCAAATTATCAATCGAAGCGTAACATTGATAATAGATAATCAAAACTTTCATTTCAAAATATTTCAAATTCATGTATCCAAAAAAATTAAGTCTTACCAATGCTGACTAATGTGATAATTCTTACCCATTTTTTGACTTGTACATAAATATCATAATGGAACAGCTCATACTAAAATCTACGTCACAAGAGATGAGTTTTGATTTCAAATTGTAAATTACCAATGGTTTGATAGTTCAATCATTCAAAACGTCCACCAGACGCCATTTATATTTCTCGACTTGCCCGAGTGTGTTCAGATGTCAATGACTTTTATTCTCGTATTGACCTTTCCATCAAGTTTTTTTCACAGCCTTATCGATATCACAAACTACGTAAAACATTTGGCAAGTTTTATAGAAGATATCGGGAGGTTCTTTTGAAATGTGGTCTAATCAGTATTTCCCAGTATGTAACTAAAGGCATTTCACCATCCTCAACCTATGGGTATCTTGTTTACAAACTTAGGAGTATTTAAAACAACCAATACATATTGTTCGATTGCTACTAAAATTGTAAGATATTTCTTAGTTATGATCCTCTTATAGTGATACGCACTACACGCCTAGTATTGGGCCCATTTTCCGTCATTACTGACATATACATCTTCTAAAAACACTACTAGGACTTAAGAAAGGGCTCCAGTTGAAAGCTCCATATATCAAGAAGGCTAGGTCATTATGTCCCTTCTTCTGGTTGTTATTTGGACTTCGTTGTTTATTATTGTGTTTGAGCTCACACTGATATCACAACAGACACTTAAGATAGGTTTTTTTCGTTTTCCCCTGCCTGACACAGAACTGGATAATTGCTCTCCTACGATCCCAATTTTTTTGTTATAAATGTATATATATATATCAGTTAAAGTTGGCTTAGCAGTTGCGGTCATAACTCTGCGAGCACACTGATTGTGATCTTCAATGTCCCTCATCAAAAACCTAACTATATGTGCCATCTACGAATTAACCATGTATTAGCTACTGCTTTCTGCTTTATGCTGCTTGGCTACGTCTACTTTTCGTGATTCCAATTGCCTCTTGTAAATATGTAAATGGACAAATGATTTTGGCGGTTGGTTGTCGAGATGTTTGGCAGCGCCATGAAGTGTTTATATTGAATTTTGAAATGTATGTCTATACTTAAAACTTCTTGTCTCATGCGGGAAGTAGGAAGGTTGATGCACCATTAACCGGTTAAAGCGGACTGCTCCGTTCCTTGCTTGGTGCGTGTGTATAACTAGTCTTGTGGATTGTTGTGACGTCCATTTATTTCTTTTTATTCTTGTGGTGAATTATTTGATGCAGCAACAGCTTGTTTGTCAATGTCTTTCGTTCTGTCGATTCCATTCATCCTTTTTATGAAACTGATACCTATAAAAAGGATATCGTTGCAGGGTGAATGGCCAATCGGGTTGATCCAATGATAAAAAGGAAACACGGATTTTATGAGTTAGGCCTGTTTGTTTGTCTGTTGTTTTTCCTCATCATACACGCTAAGTTTTAATCAACTAAATACTTCATGAGCAAACAAAACTCGCTTTTTATATGTTGTGACATCATTGAAATTTGAACATATTAAGTGTTCAATGAGTTCTCGCAATACAATGCTGCCTTCCTGAACTATGAATATGTTGCAATGATCTGTTGTCATACCAAGTATTTGCTTTCCTGTTAGAACTATGAATATGTTGTGATGACCTGTTGTCATACAAATTAATTTCCTTAATGTTAGAACTATGAATATGTTGCGATAATCTGTTGTCATACCAATTTTTTGCCTTCCTGTTAGAGCTATGAATATGTTGCGATAATATGTTGTCATACCAATTATTTGCCTTCCTGTTAGAGCTATGAATATGTTGCGATGATCTGTTATCATACCATTTTCTTTTTATCTTTCTGTTTCGAGGTTTACAGTTTCTATGGTTTACTTTGGAGTCACGATACATATGGGGAGTTTAGGTGGGGATTTCTACTTCAAATTCCTGTTACTGGCTATTGTGGAGATTCCTGCTATCGGAGGTTCTATACTGGTGCTGAATCGTTGGGGTAGAAGACCTGTACACGCCGGCTTTATGATGTTTGCCGGCGTATCCTGTGTTCTCACTATATTCACTGTACTGTATGGCGGTAAAAGTATGTCTTCTTATGCAACATACAGATGCAGCGTAGGTCGAATACCATTTAACTTGTATGTAAAATACCAAGATGACATGTTAAAAAATATCCTGCAATGTACATGTAAGCTTGTAATAACCAATAAACCAACAAACCCAGTAATTAACAAACAAGACTGAGCAAAAATTACAAATTACACAATTGATAAATAATACTAAATACAACTCATATGTTGTCCGTTTCCTCATTAGCGCTATCTTATTATGTAATAATAATGTTCACCACTCTTGTTATGGGTTATTGTTTATGCATGTATGTATCTAAAAGCATATACAAATAAGTTGTCTATTTTAAACAAGAGGCCCGTTTGGACTTAACGTCCATCTGGTTGAAGGGGGCCGCGGTGGCCTAGTGGTTAAAGTTGCCGACTTGTAATCATAAGAGCCTTTCACCTCCTAGGTTCGATTCCC
>JAUMGZ010198181.1:265-12712 GCA_032359645.1 Pododesmus macrochisma | reverse complement strand
TGGCAACTTTCTCACACTAGCACGCCCTGGACGGGGATCGAACTAGGAGGTGAAAGGCTCTTATGATTACAAGTCGGTGACTTTAACCACTGAGTGAAAGGAAAGTTAATTTTCAAAAGACAAATACAGCTGATGGATAAATATCCACATCAAGATTTCCAATGAATTATACAGAATTGGGAGGATTTGTTGACTTACTCTAACTTTTGGCACCACTCTTCGCATGCATTCATCATGACTTTCAGCATCTCGGAGTAGATCTGGTAAATTATTGATAACACTGATTCTCTGTACCTCCTGTCCACCAGAACTGTAAATATAATACAATACACCTGTATAACAGAACATAACAAATACAAAACCGATCTGTACATTTTATTGACTGTTACACTTTTAACTCTTTATGCATATTTAAAGGAACATCAGCATATGCTTGTAAAACAGCGAACTATTAAAGGCCAAAACTTAAAGCGCTATATCACTGGAATATCATGGTAAAGATGTAGATGCATAGTCATATTAATTTATTATCATACTGTTTGTATGCGGGCACCAACCCTTGCATTTTTTAATACACCAGAACTGCAAATATACTACACTGTCACATTCAATAGAACATGTACATGCTGTCTGGTATCACTCAAGAACTGCAAATTTCTACAACAAAATCAATTTTTACAGTTGAACATTGTATATATATATATATATACATGTAATGATAGTTATGTTTCTTATTAAAGAAAATAGTACCTATTTAACATATCAGCATTAAACCAAAAGAAAGTGGCCATTGTGCTTCTTCTAGCTGTAACAAAACTTGTTAGTTGTCACTTCTCATGTTACCATGTTTTGTATTCACTCTTGATAATTATGGGTAGATAAGTAATTCTGTCATTGATGTAAGCAGTCAGGGCTCACTAACCTTTATAAGGTGAGTTGTTCTTCATTGGTTCGTTTTAACTGAGGCCAAAAAATATATCTGTGTTTCTGTTAATCTTTTTAAGGTGAGTTGTTCTTCATTGGGTCATTATTACTGAGGCCAAAAATATATCTGTTTCTGCTAACAGCTTCAAATAATACTTATCTTTTCAATTTACATAAAAGTTTTTACATTTATTTAACTTAAGCTGTATATAGAGACAGTGGTGCTGACTTATTAACACGGTGCTAGCCTGGAAGTGGAAATGGCAAGGACAAAAACTGAATGTTAGGCACTAAAGTAAAGAAATAAGGGATGGTAGAATTAGCAGAAACATGTGATTATGTATGTATATTTGTTTGGCCTTACTACTGCATTTTAGGTCACTATTATAAAGTGTTGACCAGCACAGTAAAAAGGTAGGCAGAATCTTTTTTTTTGACAAGTCAAAATATTGGCAGTACTCAAGACAAATAGAGTTGTCTAAACCAGGTTTTTATGAAATGAGTACCAATTATTGCAAAATTCTTAAATTGTCAAATTGACGCCGTTAAAAAGGTCACCATTTATGGTACTTCAAACTTGAAATATTATTTTAAAAACATACTGTCTTGAATATTACAGACAGAAAAAGTGTTTATTTAGTTTAGAATTACAATCAAGAATATTTTCAGCGATGGGTCAAATGCAATTCCAGGTGTCCGATATTAGGAAAATAGGAATATCTGTTCAAATATTAATATAAACAAAATGTTCTATAACTAGAGAATTGTTTGTAAAACATGCACATGCTCCCGCAAATAGGATGTCGTTGCAAATTAAAGGCAATTGTCTGCAAGATTTATAGTTCATTGTACATAAAATCAATCAAAAGTTCTAACCAAGAATCTAAGTGAAATCAGTGAAGAAGAATTACTGGAAAATCTATAGGTCACACATTTTTAAAAGTCAAAGCCGTTTACTTTTAGTTTTGTGGGTAGACCTCTCCAGGGATAAACAACACATACAGTTTCAAGTCTGTGGGACTAAAACTTCCTTGTAATCTGTGCCAATCAATGTCTACTCAACAGTCTAAGTGAAATCAATAAAGTGCAAATTCAAAGTCACAAAAGGTCATAGGGGCCTACATTTTGTTTTGTCTGTAGAACACTTCTAGGTGCAACCACATTGTTTGTTTGATTTAATGTGGTTAAACGTCCCTTTCAATGCCTAACAGGTTCATATGGAGATGATGTCACTCTTCTAGTGACAATGAAAGAGTGACAATGCACTAACTGATGGTGAACTTATAGTGTTCCAATTAATAATACGAACTTTCAAAAACAAATTTTGTGAAATGCAATAACTGTCAGTCTGTAAACTTTATAACTTATAAGGCCAATGGGTATACACTCTTCTTTAAACTATTAAGTCACCAAAAATGTAAAATACATTATCTGCCTATATTCAGTTGATCTGGTGAGCCCTTTAGCTCCCTGAAATTGAGTGCTGAACATTGCACACACGGTGATAAAGTATGTGATATAGGGTCTTATATCTAAATCCAATCTAGCATTGTTTGCCCGTCAAGAGATCTAGGCGCCAGTAAGAATCCTAGAGTTTTCTTGTATATCTTTTATCCTGACAGTTGTGCATGGTTTCAATTATGTGCCATGCTTATACAGAAATAACTAAGGTATCAAATAATTACAGCAGAAAAACATAAATATCAAAATGATTAGAATTAAAGTAAAGATTTCATTATTTGAATCAATATCTGTCAACTTTTTAATTATTTTGTTTATTAATAGTATTTTAATGTGCCCTTTCTATTAACAGTTGGTTAAGTTTTGGTTTGCAAGTTCATTCTGGATCTGCATGGTGTTGATTATTTATGTTGGTATGTTTGTTTGTCGATAACTTTTAATTGTCCTGTTGCTCATGTTCTTTTGCTTTTTACATATTTTTTTAGTTCTGTGTTAGTTGTTGATCAATTAGTCTTAAATTCAAAGATTTCTATTTATCAATTCTCTACTTTGAATAAGTATGTCGTTCAAGTACGTAGAAGTCTTCCATTTAAATATCCTTTTTAATTCCCTGTTAAGCATTGTAAGTATGTCAAATCAATTATACTTATACACACATGTTTAAAGGTTTCTAATTATTGCCGACCGTTATGCATAACTTTAAGTTTGTTGATCGATTAAGTCTTCCGTTTAAATGATATTAAATCTCTGTTTGGCATAACTTCACCATAAGTATGTTGATCAATTACACTGAAGGAGTAAACATGTATATAAAGTGGCCAATTGAGGCTAAATCCTAATTCCTTCACCACACAAAGTCTGCTTTCATCTGGGTTTTCTAACAAGACTTGTCAATTACTAAATCATTTAATATATCCCCTTTAACTGGCTCCGGTAATTTCCCCCCCCTCCTTCAGAAAACAGCACAGATGCCAGAAAAATAAGCCAACAGCAAATTTTCATTCCGAATAGGTTCAACATATGGTATGACTTAAGCTGCTGCTTTGCCTCAAAAATGCAGCACGGCACATATAACAGATCTGCTGGTGTCAAAACTGTGCATTGTAGAAATATTGCAAATTTGTAAGTGTGAAAATGCTGATATGATGCTATTAGTTTAATGAAGTGTGAAATTAAGGAAACAACACAGGAAATCTTTTAAGAGTGAAAGCTGTTGTCAAAGATAAACACAAGCAGAAATTAAAATATCAACTTAATATTAAAGTTTTATAAAAAAAAAATTTAATACAGAAAATGTGTTTGTGTGTAAAATTTTATTTTCTTAAAGACAAGCTGTTCTATTTTTTGAGCAGTCAACCAAGCAATGTAGGTCACAGCGACCCTATTGCTATACTTGAGTAATGATGGTCAAATAATTATAAATACCAACAGTAAAATGACTTTGAATTTACGGACAAAAACACAACAAAGATAATTTAATGCAGATAATTTTAGTTTATAATTTGACCTGATTTGGGTACAAATAACAAATAATTTAAACTTGCAGACTTTTGGTGTTAAATAAATTAGTAAATAGCTACTAAATATTCTACCCTCAATACACAATAATATATGTGAAGGTTATTAATCATGCTTACAAGTTGAAAGATATAGCTAAATACACCGGTACTTACAAAATGTATACTAGGGAGTACAAAACTGAAAAGATGTCAGAAACTTGAAAAATTAAAAAAAAAAAAAAAAAAAAAGGTTAAAATAATAATATTTATATTACGACTATAAATGTGTTTGATGAACCCTCGGACAGTCGACAAGATTTAATTGCCATTTACTCTTATTGCTCGTCATGTGACCATTAACATGCGTACTAATATCGTACTGTGATTAGTACCGAAGCTATTTCTCTCTTGTTTTATACCGGTACATCCAAAACGTTGTGTTTACATTTCAAGGCATCGTGTTTAGTTAATAGTAAAAGAAGCTTGACATAATGTTAACCAATAAACAATTTCAATTTATACATATTTCTACACCACGAGTATCAAAATTGTTGAATCTTTCGCACATTATTTATTTTTTCTTTCAAGAAAATCAAGGGGGTGGGACTTTATTGTTGTTACACTTTTTCCATGGTAAAAAACGACAAAAACAGTCTATCTGACAAATTGGGTTGAAAAGCATGTGAAAATATAAATATAAGAATTGGACTGTGTTTTAGTAATGTTCATTAGGTGATGAATAGAGTTGGTCTTCGTGCAAAATTTACATAAACTATGAATAAATAAACCTTGATATATAGTGTGTGCTTGAAGCATCAGGTTGATCAGACACAGTTTAAAAGTGCTTTCACACTAGAACATGACAGTGATTAGAAACACTAGGTTAATGAGTGAAATGAGACAGTGTAAGATGTCCAAATTGGTTACTTTGATTTTCTGTCCCTAAGAAAATTAACAGCAGTCTAACTTTTTATTGCCTCACATTAGAAGCATGATCAGTAACAGAACTGCATGACTAACAAACATGATAACAATGGATTAAAATCCATTATCTTTGGATCCCTAACCCTTTAGGACTACAGTTCAATCATGTGTAAACATATCTGTTTGTTTTATTTTGGTTAAACATTCCTTTAAATGCAGGTCTGGGTCATATGGAGATGGTGTCACTCTGCTAGAGACAAAGCACACTGATGTTGATTTTATAGGGTTGTTTAACTAAAAAACATGCTGCAGACACATTGACATGATACTTGACTCAAAACCACATTATCCTGACACCCCGCCAACCAGTGCTTCTCCTTATAATCATGAATGCTGAGTGATTAGCAGGGAGGGAGAAGACTACCCAATTCTAACAGTAACAGACCTGCCCACCAAGATTGAATAGGAAGTGTAGTTGCACAATGAAAAAGTTTTGTTTGTCTATACTTAAGACTGCTAGTCTCATGCGGGAAGTGAGAAGGTTGAGGCCTCATTGACCGGTTTAACCACACTGCCTGATTTCATGCTGGGTGACCAAACCAAGTCATTCCACACTAGTCTTGAGGATTATTGTGATGTCAATTCAATTGCTTACATTTTGGTGCTTAATTGTTTGATGCAGTTATTGTTTGTTTGTCAATGTCTCTCGTTCTGTTGATTCCACTTATACTGGTTTTTTTTGTTTTGAAGAACAAAGTGTAGAACTGATTTTTTGAGTACCGATAATCGGATACAATCGATTAGAGGCGTGTTGAAGACAACTGATTCTGAAAATCAATTAAATATACACATAAACAATTATCATAAAGCATTCAGCTTCAAAAACTTTCTAAATGGTTTCTATATAATTTTGTTTATTATTTGTAGCCGTATTCCTTTGTAAATGCATTTTTACAGTGATCGAACTAAAAACCAGATGTACCAAACTCCTCACTAAAAACCGGATGTACCGAACTCCTCAGGAGGAGTTTGGTACATCTGGTTTTTAGTTCGACCAGTGTGATTTTGCTACATGGTTATAAAATGGTCACAAATATCGGTGCATTTTTCAGGAAATAACACAAACTCAAGTGAACCAAATATTACTGAATATAGATCCTGGCAGTTTGTCAAAGTGTTCCAAGAAATTAATTTAAAATGTTATAATTGCTCTAAATCCTTAATTGACACAGATGATATACAAGCATGAACACAATATACAGCCACATATATATACCTATTAACAGTGATATATGGGGTTTGAACATGATAACATCTTTCCACTTCACAAATAAACTATATTATATAATTACTTCACCCAACACATGCACTAAACAAGGAAAATGATAATAAGGAAAATAGTTTATACAGGTCAACAATAAATAAACTACACAAATAACAAATATAATTTAATATTTATTTGTCTACCGAGAAATAAAAGACAAGAGGACTTAAAGTTAAACTTCTTCTGTTATACATTGGGACAAGGTAAAGTGATCACTCAAAATAATATGAACATAATGAATCCAGCTAACACTATAAATCATTTGTTAAGTTTTATATTTGCCCTTTGATCCAACCGTTTGTACTTTAATCTACATATGTATGGCTTTTTGAGGCAGTAAACTGACACCGGATTTAATTGATTAATTATAAAGTTCAGGAATATTTACTTTAAACATCTCATGTTAAGAGTCCATATATATTGTGAAATAACATCACTAGAATATTTTAAAGATTGAATTTCATATCATTAAAAATAATGTCAACAAAACGGGCAAATAAAAGTGGGACAATGCAGGTATTCAATTTTAAACACCACAGACACTAGATATGTATATATATCCTGAATCATCCTGACTTGGAATAAATTCTAAATAGATAAAAAGATATTCTAATTGATGTATTTTAGCATAGTCAAAGAATGGAGGGTTTATAAGGCTGTATCATGCATTAAATGGATCATGATTGTTAGGACACAGATATATAGAAACCATTACGATCGACTGTCACACAGAGCCAGTAGACATAAGAATGATTGCGCAGACATTATTGGCTAACATCGAGAGTTTGAATGGCATAACAGTTTGTATGCACACACATTATACTTACTGCTGTAGTATGGGCACAGGATCAATAATATGGTGTCCTACATCAATACTATCAAATGGAAAACATTCATCATCTTCTAGGAACAATTTCACATTTTCTCCGGTACTAGATCTCTTCCGATTACAGAAAACTTCTATTTCTTCCATAATTCAATATTCCTGATATTACGACAATACCGAAATGACACTTAGGTCACGTCTCTCTGAATGATCCACATTTTACGGGCATTATTTTTTAACTTAAACAGGGCACAGATTCTTATGATGGAATGAAAGAGGAACAGGATGATATCAATGTCCATATCAATCATACCTAACCACAATTCTCGAAATGTCCATTTAAGAAAATTCTTATAGATTTCTTAATTTCAATACAAGTGCAGTAAAGATGTAAGCTCCTGTTAAAAACTGACCAATCAAGAAATAATTAAAAGATTCTGATTCAATGTAAATCATATTTGGTTCTGAAACTTCAGTATTAAGCCATCATATACCGGTAATAGCATATATTGTTTTTTAGGAAATTATAGTTCAATTTAAAACCCTTCTTAAAAGCAATTCCTGATAATTATTTGTCTACCCATGTCCTGAATAATGATGACACATAACTGACCATAGTCCACTAACAACACAAGTCACTGATGGAGGCTATATCATAACATTGGAACACAGCATAGATAGTTACTAATGATCGGCACACTTCTCTACCAAACATGCGGTAAGCACCAAATCACATCCCTACTGCAGAACTATCATTGGCTCGGTAACAGCATCTAACATTACATCCTCACAAAACAGTACATCAGTACATACATACATCACCCCAAACAGACTTAGTACATTGTCGAGTAATCCCTTAATGTGTAAAGCACATTGTTTCACAATCACTGAGGCAACAGGAAATGATTCACATATATATAACAACCAATACACACACATAGCACTGCTGTGATGTCCCAGACAGCCTGCGAGAGCTTCACCCACCACACATCGCAAATGGACTGGTCAACTATAACTTTGGGCTAATCCATAATCTGTCAGAGGGGAACCAGTCAGCACTCGGAGCCAAGTGCACCCACTCAGAGACTGCTGCACACAACAGAAGAGGCTGGTAATATTTCACAATTCACATATTAGCTCATAACAGAAAAATAAAGTATTGATTCATTATAAATGGAGCTGTGTTGTAGAGTACAGCTGTTTATCTTTGTGGGTCAATTTGGCTATTATGTGTTTTTATAATGGCAGTTTATCATTATGACGGGTCAGTTTCACTTATCATTTTACATCTGTCAGCCATTGTAGAGGATCAGTTTCAGTGCCAGGAGTCTTAACTTAATGCAGTGTACATTGTATTTCAAATACTATTATTAGAATCCTGTTCTATTATTCATTATTATCATTAATATAATTCATAATCAATATGTTTTATAACGATTAACTTATGCATTAATATAAATAAATTAGGTTATTAAATTGCATACGTTACCTTATGACTACTTACTACAAGCTTGCACAAAATTGTTTTATTATTAGATGAAGAAAGCTATTATTAATTATTATTATTTTATTGCTTTCAAACAATATTAATATTGTTGTGCCTACATCTATATATCATTTTAATCAATTTTTTGATAACTAATTTAGTTTCGATTTACCTAGAATGACTAGAAAACTTAATTTGATGTTATAAATTTATTTTACTTTTTAAAATATACATACATGTATCCTCTATATTCCTCAATTCAGGTACAAATACTTGTATTTTGAAATTGCCTTCAACATTGTATACAAAGTTATATACTACAAATATATTATACAATTGTATAGCCTTTGAATGAGGTTGATATAGTACAGGGTTTTATTGAGCGAGGAAGTAATATCGACAAAGAACGAAGTCTGCAGTCAATATTTCTTCTGAGGTCAATAAAACCAAGTATCTACAGAAATCCAAAGACTATAATTGTTTTTATAAATATAAAAAAATAACCATAATTATTATTATAAATACATTTAATTTACATACAATTTATAGACAGTCCTATCCAATCACTATTGTGTTTTTCTTTCAACGTTTTCTGCACAATCCTATCGATCAATATCACTTTATTAAATAGAATTTTATGACAACAAGACATACTGTTCAAAGACAGTCCCAGTCAATATTGCTTTTTTTTATAAACATTTTCTGCACGCAAGCAATCTATGTATCTTTTACATATGTGAACGGTCAATATAACTTTTTACAGAGAATCCTGTGACCAGCTTTAGACCAATATATAATATTGCTTTATAATAATACACTATATAATTATCATGTATAATTGTCTTCAGTATACAGTTCCATACTACACATGTACACTACAAGTTTTCCTGAAATTGGTTAACAAAGATGTCAACAATAAAATGATTGTCAAGATTATAACCATTGAAAGATTGTGAAAGTGACATTAGCCTAAAACTTACAAACCAATCAGATGAAATACTTGTTATGTGTCATGTGTATAAATTTAATAAATTGATTAAAAATGCTGTAAGAGTACCGGGTATACGGAACACTAAAAGTTACATAAACAGTAACATGAGTAACACAGATCTTTTCATTAATACAAATGTATGCAACTTTTTGTTATCATGGCGTTTTCTATGTAAAGGAAGATAATATAACCAGGCCAAAATAACTTGTAAAGGGAGATAACTAGGCCATGATAACTATATTCTCATCAAAAATTCACATTCTATCCAATTCTCCATAATAATCAAAATGGTGAAAGTAAATGTGAAACTTTAATCAGGAGAAGTTCACAACAAATTACTGCAGACATTTTGCTTCTGTTCTGTCGAAACGTAAAACAATCATTTAGTGGAGATCATTACAATGGGTGTCTAGGTTAACAGATTAATTAGGTAATGTTTAATTATTAATCGAAGATTCTTTATAGTCTTCGCTTGGATGACCATGTAAAACATAGGAATACAACTTAACGGTAGGTAATAATCTGACTGCAAGTTTTCGAAACAGCCAATCTTAATTTTACTGTTACAATTAAATCGAATTAAGAGTATTAATTATTCTCAAAAATAGGTGATAAAGATGCTGATATTAACTATATAAATTAAAATATATATACATGAGTGTAATCAAACCATCAGCTTATATTTATATGAAAAGAAAGATTTAAATACAAGTAAATAATATATGCCATATATAGAGTATTGTAATTTAATTTGTATACCGTAGTTAAACATCGCCAGTATGGTGCCTAAAACTCTCAGTCATGTTCCTTTCAGGACCGTTTAAATATTTTCCTTTTTTTATTATGTATTTTTATTGATAACTGACAAAGCATTTAAGACCTATAACTTATGAAATTACAGAAGATTTGATCACAAATCATGAATCATGTGGATATTCATGTTGTCCATATGATTTACCTAACGTCAGGAACAAAATATATAAATTCAATAAAATTTTTCTATTTTAACATCATAACATACAAACTGTTGCTGGTTTTAAACTGCAAATTAAATGAAAAATTATTCAATGAAAGCAGTCAATCACAACAGAGTTATCTCCCATGTGATGAAAAATGAGGAAATGCATCCAACAACCAGGGAGCTATTACATTGTTAAGAGGAATACTTTACAATTTATTGATTCACACAAATATCTTCATCTTAATCCTATCTTTATAGCTATAGGATAAAGTTACTAGTATATATTATATAAACTTAAATGTTTTTAAATAAAAAAATTGCTGCTGACAATTTCCTTATTTTTGGAAGCAAAATTACGAAGAAACAATAAAACACACCTGGACATTGTTATAAATTAAGTTATCAATACCTGTTATTCCTCATATACTTTTATGCTTCTGTAATCTTTAAAATCAGTTCAGCTACATGCATCTTACATATACCTACTATGTATATACATGTATACTGTACAGTATATATAGCAAAATTTATAAGTTAACTCAGAGCAAACAGCTCTTTTGATCACAACTAGTGCCAATTACCAGTGCACTTGTTAGAGCCTTTTTTTCTTAAAAACTTGGAATCATAAAGGCCAAAAGAAAAAATACTTGTGTTTCCCCTAACCCTACCGAACCTTGTTTTTAGTGCCTACCTTAAGAGTTTTTATGCCATTTTCAGACAAGCACTGTTAAAGTCAGAACCTCTGTCTCTATATATACATGTATAACCTATGTAAAAACTTAAAAGTAAAATTAACATATTTGCCTACCTACCCTAATTTTTTTGAAGCTGTTAGCGGAAACACAGTATTAGGTAATTTTTTGGGGCCTAAACTGTCATATTGAAACTTTTTATAAAGTTATCCTTAATTTGGCTTAAAAATTTCAAAATATTGATAAGAAATCTGTCAATAAGATAAAAATTGGCATGAAAAAGCCCCCGGGAAGTTTAATGTAGACCTATTCAGCCAATGGCTCCTGATCTGTAACAGAAAATTCCTGATAGATTATCTGATTCAGAAGACTTAATATCGAGTCGGTGAAACCAATGTAACATGGAAAACTCTACTTCAATACAGAACTTGTAATAGAAAACACTGCATAGGTTCTCTGCAATAAACTCTTGAATAATTTATATAATCACCAAATTACCTGCAGAGTTGTTTGTAGTTAAGTCGGTTACAGGTGCTTGTACATGTATTTCAAATATAATTATCCAGACAGACTTGAGTCCCACTCCTTAGTACAACGACCAACAAATGTTAGGTAAACATGTGCATGTATTTATCACTAATCCTGTGTTTATTGAATTCTATTTTTCCAATATCAGTTACCAATTTTGTTCTTGTTAAAATCAATGTATGGTATGTCAAAGTTTGCTTTATAACAATTAACTTGCATTTGTGATATTCAGCAGCTGAAACACCAAATGATTTTCAAATCATTGTAATTCATTGTGTTTTGCATCATAACTGGAAACACAGTCCTTACAAAAATGAGTTTGTGACCGACTATAACCTATTAAAATATTATAACTGAAATGAGGGTTATAATCACTGAAAACTAAAACTCCTATTGATAACTTACTAAGCTTGTTCATGCAAAGTTTGGTTGTAATTGGTCAAGTCGTTTTGGGGAAGAAGATGAAAACATGAAAAATTTGCAATGGACATGATGATGGACGACAAACAGGATCAGTACAAGAAGAGGCCACCTTGGACATGGTACAGATGGGACTAAAAACGTGTTTTGCCTACTTTCCTTAACCTACCCTAGGTTTTCTTATTGTCAATAACTTGTTTTTGACAAATTCAATTTCAGAACTTCGCTTCAGGTCAAGATCCTGCCAGTGCCTGGTTGAACACTGTTCATTTGTAAATTGTATATTTTTCCTAACCTAAATGGCAGTACCTTAATTTTTAAGGGCATGTTATAACAAATACAGATCTTATTTGGCTAAAGTGAAATTAATTTTTCTTTCTTCAAAATTGCTGTTAAAAATTCGTAATATTT
>JAUMGZ010198170.1:0-12713 GCA_032359645.1 Pododesmus macrochisma | reverse complement strand
TCATGTGAGTTATGTACCCTTGTGTTTATTGTTTCATGTGAGTTGTGTACCCTTGTGTTTATTGTTTCATGTGAGTTATGTACCCTTGTGTTTATTGTTTCATGTGAGTTGTGTACCCTTGTGTTTATTGTTTCATGTGAGTTATGTACCCTTGTGTTTATTGTTTCATGTGAGTTGTGTACCCTTGTGTTTATTGTTTCATGTGAGTTATGTACCCTTGTGTTTATTGTTTCATGTGAGTTGTGTACCCTTGTGTTTATTGTTTCATGTGAGTTATGTACCCTTGTGTTTATTGTTTCATGTGAGTTGTGTACCCTTGTGTTTATTGTTTCATGTGAGTTGTGTACCCTTGTGTTTACTGTTTCATGTGAGTTGTGTACCCTTATGTTTATTGTTTCATGTGAGTTGTGTACCCTTGTGTTTATTGTATCATGTGAGTTATGTACCCTTGTGTTTGTTGTTTCATGTGAGTTGTGTGCCCTTGTGTTTATTGTTTCATGTGAGTTGAGTACCCTTGTGTTTATTGTTTCATGTGAGTTATTCACAGTGAAGGATTTCAGATACCTATTGCTGCTGTAAGGCATTATAAACTCCAAGCTTCTGTGGCATATGATTGGATGTGTATGCTGTATTTTGTATGGCATCTCATAGGGGTGTAACAACACATCAAATTATCTACGTATTGTACCAGTAAGCTCACCAATATCACTACAGTATTGTATTAGTAAAGTGGCAATCCAATCACAATAGTGTACAAAACTATCGGAATAATTTCAATAGTTCTAATTTCAACTAAAATCATACATATGTTTTTAGCTTATTAGGTAACCTGAAGTTTGAAAAACTTAAGGTGACCAATTGTGATCACCTTTCGTCCGTCGGCGTGCGTCGTGCGTTAACAATCATACTTTGGATTTCTCCTCAGAAACCGTCAGTTAGATTTTGATGAAACTTTATGGTAATCATTAGCCTATTTGAGGGATCAGAATGTATACTCAAGAAGGGGCTGATTCCATAGGGGGTTGAGGGGCAGGGCCATATGGGGTCAAAAAGTGCAAAACCTTCTAAAAAATCTCCTCTGAAACTAACAGGTGGATTTTGACCAACCTTTCACAAAATGATGCTAAAGTAGAGGTGGGGAGGGGAAGGTTCATAAGGGGCAGAACAATCTTTATGTAGATGATTACTCGTTAAAATGTTTGACCAATGTTTGACCTGGATTTCTCAGGTGACCTTTAAGGCCAGATGTGCCTCTTGTTTCACTGGAAACCTTTTTCATGAATTTTTCTAAGGCTAATTCTTGAATCGATATCATAATGAGGACTTAAAAATACCAAACTAAAACTTAAATCTAACACGGCTGACCAGAACATTATTAAATGTCTAAAATTGTATTACTTTCGTTAGACATGTTTAAAATATATTTATTGGGTTTCACCAAAAATTGTGGCAACACTATTGCAATGGCGACCTAGCTGTAATAGTATTCTAATATCTATTCTTGTAATAGCAATAGTAAAATTTTGCCTCAATATATAGTCACCCCTAGTATCTTAGTACATGCATTAGTAACACGGGCGCAGTTGTTTAGAGGTAGAGCATTTGCATTGTGATTCGGTAGGCACAGGTTCGATTTTCTGGTCGGGTCAAACCTAAGATGTTAAGATGTTTTGCCTTGTTTTACCCAAGATAGAGTAGAATTGACCTAAATAACTAGATACTTATAAATAATCGTTACAATTAACTGTAAGGAAGTGGGATATTCAAAGATATTCCTATCATCTTCCTAGAAAACTAAATTAGGTGTGATGAATCTCTTACTGGCATCACACAATTCTTTAGGACTCTGATAAGAAGAAGTATTTATTTCATTGCTTGACATAAAGTCTTCCTCTTTCCTCGAATATTCACAAAAAATCTATTCCTATCACATATTACTTGTGTAGAATGTACAGATAATCTAGGATGTTGGAGTTTGATTAAGCAGTCCCATGGTTATAGGAAGTAGACTTGACCAACTTCCAATACTATAAATGTGTTTTATACCTTATGATGGGTTCAGGTCTATTTCTGTACAAGAACTAATGTCAGACTTCACATTTCTTAATATGACTTGACGTGACCGCTTTGGTAGGCCATTACTGTATGTAACATGTTATATTGGCAGCATTTATGTCTCTGCTGAAAAGAGTTTGTCTTTTACAATAAAACTGATTTGGTTACAATAAAACTGATTTGATTACCTTGTGATATTATTTTTTTTTCATTTTGTTATTGAATTGCTTTTCTAGGTTTGTTTGTCTTTATCAAGTTTTGTTAGGACGTAACTTTAAATATATACAGGCTAGATATAGTCATACCTGTAATGTCTAAGTCTAATATTTGATTGACCTTTCTGTGGAGAATATTTATATTGATGAAATGCTTTCTTCTATAATCCACATAGAGATTATTGATGCAATTTTATCCTATGTACCAAGCAATCTTGTAATAAAAACAAAAGAAAAATCAAGGAAAAGAAAACTTGTTAAGTGACTAAGGGTCCTTAAAGACCGGCCAGGAAGTCCAGTTTTGATTCCAAACTCAGACTACCAACAGTCTCTAAAAGACCTGCTAGAAAATCAAGGTTTGATTAAAAGCCAGACCATCAAAAGTATTTTAAGACCTGCAAGAAAGTCCAGTTTTGATTTCAAACTCAGGCTACCAGCAGTTTCTAAAAGACCTGCTAAAAAATCCAGTTTTGATTAAAAGCCAGGCCACCAAAAGTATTTTAAGACCTGCAAGAAAGTCCAGTTTTTATTTCAAACTCAGGCTACCAGCAGTCTCTAAAAGACCTGCCAGAAATTCCAGGGTTGTTTCCAAAATCAGGCCACCGAGAGTTCTTGAAGACCTTCCAAAAATTCCAGGGTTGTTTCCAAAATCAGTCCACCAAGGGTTCTTAAAGACCTCCCAGAAAGTTCGGGGTTGTTTCCAAAATCCGTCCACCGACAGTTAAGACCTTCCAGAAAGTCCAGGGTTGTTTCCTAAATCAGGCCACCAAGAGTCCTTAAAGACCTGCCAGGAAGTTTTTATTCCAAACTCAGACTACCAACAGTCTTTCAAGAAGACTTGAAGATATACTGAAAATATGGAGCAGAAATGCCATTTGTTGTGTTTCCATTGTAGCTCAAAATACCCCTAACCCCAAACCAAAAATTCGCTTCTGACATAAATGTTTAATCTTTGTATTTGGTAAAGGATTCTTACTTTCAGTTTTGTATGGCTTAATTAAGAACTGTTTAGACTTTTAGCATGCATATATTTTTCAGTGATATTAAAGTAGGTGGATATGCGCCAACGGCACATTAACAGCAAACTAGAAAGAAGTAAAAATAAGCAGTTTCCTTGTATAGATGGGTAATATAAACAAACAGACAACACCCTTCTTATTCAACACAAAACATTTTGAGGAAATTGAACCTTGATAATATGGCATCACTTTGTAGTTGAGGATTTCATACTTAGCACTGACGCAAAACATTGTCTATTTTCATGTATTTGTACGTCATACCGTTTTAAATTTATTGCTGTGATATAATTACAATGTTTTGTTCCCTCTGTTTGATCCACAAGTACTCTTTACATCAAACTCCTGCAGGGTTTGGCTTGTAAACAAGAGGAATCAGCTCTAACAATCTGTCCATTAAATTCATACATAGAGTGTAATGTTGGAAATTTTATGTATTGCAAATTGGCATATTTATTGTGCAGATGTCGTTTATGGTTTGTATTTTATGCTTAAAACAGGTGTAAAAAGACCCTTCATTAGGAGCTTTATATTTCTGTTGAAAAGTGCAGGAGTTCAAATCCAGGTTCAAATAGATTCCTTTACAATGCAATTTTAATTCTATTAATTTAATTCGATTATTTGAATTTCTATTTCAACTGACCCAAAGAGTTTGAGTTTTCATGTTCATCATCTGTAAGCCATATTGTATTGCAGCCTTAAACTTTTAAACATTTTAAATGCTTCACAAATGATTGGTATGTTTGACTCTTAGTATGTGCGATTAATGGCTGTGTGATATTTATTCAGAATTGTGCAAATTGTGAGGCTTAAGACCCCTTTGGACTCTGTAAGGAGACAATTTTGTTTATCATACTTGCCAACTTTTTAAAATTTTCATCGGGGAGAAAATGTGTAGTGAAATCTTAGATGTCTTTAACTTTCTGACAAAATAGTAGTGTAAACTGCCTCATTTTAGTAAGCACTTCTGTGCAATAAACACTAAGTTGAAGCCAGTTGATAAGCAAGATATTTAGGGAAAATACTGATGTCAAAAGTGAAATTTGTTGTGAAAAATGTGGAGACTCGCTCCTAAAGAGGGAGCAATGGCATCTATGGTTTGTACTTAAATAAAATGCATATTGTTGTACAGCAGAGTCTCTTTACAACAACCATGTTTGTACAATGTAATTGAATTTTTTGTCATTTTAAGGAATATGCTGTTGTAATAAATCAAAATTGTAGTTATTTTGTCAATTTGTTCCACATCTATCGTCGTTGTAATGAATTTGCTGTTGTACTGAGTGTCGTTGTAAAGAGACTCCACTGTAGAACTCTTTCAAAATTGTTGGCTATTAGCAATGTCATATCTTTGATGCCTCGCTACAAAGTAGTCAGACCTTGAGTGTTTACCTTTTCCATCCTTCGGTCACAATTTGTTAGACTTTTTGATTGACTCGGTTCATACTTGCCAACTTTTTGAAATTTTCATGGGTGTGAAAACGCGTAGCAAAATCGTAAAATGTCTTTAATACCTATATACAATGCCCTATATGACAAAGAAGTAGTGTAAACTGCCTAATTTAAGAAGTTCTGTGCAATACACTTAGTTGAAGCAAGTTATAATAAGCAAGGTTTAGGAATTATACTGATGTCAAAAGGAAAAATTGTGTGTGAAAAATAGGGAGGCTCTCTCCTAAATAGGCAGAGTTGGCAACTATGTCGGTTTACTAGAGAGTTTAAGTCAGACTTGAAACTTCTTGTATGGTTTCACCTTTACGTGTTCTACACTCAAAATCAAACATTGGTCCCTATGACCTTTTGTGACCTAGATTTTTCACTTAATTGATTTCACTTGGATTCTTGGTTAGATTTTTTTGATTGACTCCATTTACCACAAATTTTAAGTTGTACTGACATGAAACTTCATTGATTTCACATAGATTCTTAGACTTTTTTCTTGACTCTGTTTATAAGGAAGGATAAAGCCCACACACTTAAAACTTTATGAGTTTTTTCTCCTTTGATAGTTCTACATACACAACAAAGGGTCGCTTTGACCTTTTGTAACCTAGATTTTCAACTTAATTGATTTCACTTTAATCACTAAGATTTTTGATTAGAATTTTTGATTAACTCCATTTACATGCAGCTAAATGTCTTGCAGACATGAAAATTCATAAGTAATTTCAGAAGTACTATACAATAATATTGAATATACTAGAATGTCACTGTTCTATATTTTCTGCTTCATTTATCATTATGGTACTATCTTAATTCTATTTCCAAGGAACTACAAGTCCTACATTCATGAAACTTGATGTGTATTTACACATTGGAATCAAAAGACTTTTTAAGTTAACATCCAATAATATGGGACATCCATGGCTTGTTGCAGTATTGATTAGGTTACTAAATATTCGTAAACACAAAAGTAATTATGACAGTACAATTTCCACTTCAATGTCTTTGCCACAACTTTCAATTTGCGGGGGCATATGCGTGCTTTTCAAATATTCTCTTCATTAATACATAGCTGATTGAAAGTTTTAACATCATGTTATTGGGTCTCTTGTGGCTTGATTCATCTTTAGAATTACAAGATAAGACTTTCATTTGTTTTTGTCTGGGTTTTCTGAGACTGTCTCAATCCCTTTTATATTTCATGTTTCTATTTTGCATGTTTAAAAGATTTACCCCAGCTCTGTCAAACATTCAAATTAATTCGATTGATTTTTGTGAGAGAAATTTTCTCTGTGTGTGGCAAAAAAATGCAGACGGTCCTTTTCAATTTCTTCTGTGAGAGATACAGGTGATTGTTAGTGCTATTTATATTGTTTTCTTAATTAACTCTAGACTAACGTTTTGCACATTATTCTTTTAAAGTTAAGTCTTGAACACTTAGGAGCGACAAGTTTTATGTTAAATTTCTAAATTGTCTTCTGGCATTTCATAAGAATAGCGATGAGGTGAGCATAAGATCAGTTGTTATTACTCCACTGCAACAAAAAAGTGAGTGTAAAGGTCAAATTGCTATTACTCCAAGCTTGAAGAGAATAGATGTTCACTGTAACATACTTATACTAAAGAAAGTATATATGATTTCTATGTCTGGTTCACTTGGTGTGAAAAGCTTAAAGTTATGCAAAAAAATGAAATCTTGTGTTCAAAATTCTAGAGAATTGAATATTAGATATTGACTTCTAGACCAACCGATTTTTCAACCCACAGACTTTTATATGTCAAATGTCAAGGTCATATTTATATTGGCAGTTTAAAGTATACATCATATGTAGAACATAGACTTCTAGGCAAACAGATCTTTAAAGACCAACATACTTTGATATGTCAAATGTCAAGGTCATATTTATATTGGCAAAGTATACAGTATATGTTTAAAACAGACTTCTTTATTTGTCCAAATCCAAGATCACATTTCATTAAAGTATCTGTATATAAAAGTACATGTACTTTTGGTTGCAAGAAGTGATTTTCAACTTTTTTCTTTTTTTCTTTGCATATTGACACATGTTTGATATGATGTGTTACAATGGGTTTATGTGTCAACAAAATATACCAGACAACTTTATTCAATCAACATTATACTAATATTGACATAAACTTCAATTATATTTGTACATGATAAATAAATATTTAGTGAAAAGTAATACATTTCACTGTTTTCACTAAATAATAACTCATTTACAAGATGCATTGTATAAAAAGATTGCTTTTTCAAGTCTGCTAATGCAAGTTATATAGCTTGATGTAAATCATGGTCATTTTAATTACTCTCAAGATAAGTAAGATGTTAAAATTAAGAGATGTTCTCGCTCCCTGTTAAGTGCTCAGTATTACTGGGTAGTAGGAAAACTGGCTGGCTCGGTGTCAGGATAATGTAACCGAGTGAAATATCATGTTAATGTGTCTGTGGCATGATATTTCAGTGAGACAGCACTATAAAATTGCCATCAGTGCTCACTGTCACAAGCAGACACCCTCTAATAGGGTCATTTTTGATGATATAATAATAAGTATACCGTAGCAATATTTTAATTATTCCTATCTTTTTTCATAGCAATTGAATGTAAATTAGTTGTGAATGTTCATGTTAATGTACTTCTTACAAATCTTGATTATGTTGATTACAGATGACAAGAACTTACCCAGTGTACCACCGATAGCAGTCAAAGTACCCGAGTCCTACCCAGAATCCAGTCCTGAGTGTGATACAAAGTCTATAGAGTATGGTAAGAATATTACCTTATAAGTACCTGAGTCCTACCCACAATGCAGTACTGTGTGTGATACAAAGTCTATAGAGTATGGTAAGTGTAACTCAGAATTTTACAATAAATACTAATGCATGGTACTTATGCATGGTACTATAACTACACATATATGTTTCCCTAGTTTTAATGTGATCATAACATGCATTGTTTTCATCTACAGTATAATGACTACATTAAAAACTTAGCGTTACACTCAAATGATTTGATGTGATAAACCAGTGAAAGTCTGCCTGTCTCGGTGAAGAAGTTGCAAAAGTAGGGCAGATATTTCCGTATAAATCAATTATACTTATATTTGTCCCATTCCTCTATCCACTTCCATATGTAGTCTTGTGTAAGTTTCAATCAATATTATGATAGAGGCAATCACAAACTGATGTGTTGTGTGTAATCAGTATAGTTATTCCAACAGGGACCTTCATATACATAAATCTATTTTGAACGTCAATTCTAAGTCCAAATCTTGTTATAGAATGTGCACATATTTTGCCTTTTTCATACAGAAATTGGAATTTTGTGACCAATTCAAAGTGAACCATAGTGAATCTAAAATCCATAGAATACAAATAAACTAAAGATAAACCAATGTTTGTACACATGAACACCTTATTACTAAGTATTATAGTTAATGGCTTAATTGACCCAAAAATACATAAATCATTAAAAAAAATTCTAAAATTAGGTCATGTCTACGCTTTAATATTGACTTTGGCATACTGGTTAGTTTTTATTCTTGTTTGAAGACCATTAAACATCAGGTTCTTTGTAAAATAAACCCAGCGAGCTAATGCTTGATCAATTTATACAGTGTTTTTCATGTGTGCCAGGATTTAAACATCATAGGATGTGCCAAAAATAGTATGAGGTATGGCAGAAAAAGCCTGGTAATTATTTGTTCTTGTAACTTTATTAATTTTATCTGTAAGTTCTGAATTTATTTGTTTTATTAGGTTAAAAATAGGTGAATACATGTAAATCAAAATGGGGTGTGGACTTCCTGAATTTGGTTTAATTTTGTCATTTGAATGTTGAATTGTTCTTTATCTAGATAATATTTGTTTTAAAGTTTTAAAGATTAAATTCATTTATTTTGGAACGGTGGAAAAGCAAGTAATTACAGCGTAGTTCAAAAATCCCTTTAAACACTATTGCTGCAGTTTGAAACTAGGAATCTTATTTATATTGTTAAAATGGCTTAAAAAGGGAGACAAAAGGTCCCAACATTTCCCATAGAGTGTACTGTAGAAGTAACATTTGTGTACAGTGTAGGTTTTCATTCATTCAAAAAGAATAACATAATTCTTCGATCATTGCTTTGTCGGTAGACAAGGTAGCCATTTTGACGCTCAATTCATACGATTGTATTTTGATTGGTCTGATTATCTCATTCATAATTATTCAAAACTCTTGGGTCACGGTAAAGACCTCACCTATCAGTGTTCCTCAAATCTACCCTGCGACATACGCTACAAGGAGCAAGTTGGATCTGGTTTTAATCAGATTGTAATTAAATATAACAGCTTTAAGTAACAGTTAGATTAATTTTGCAACTTTTTTTTTTTTTTTTTTTTTTTTAATTTTTTAGAATTTAAAATGTATAATTACTATAATGAACTATCAGAGAATTTTTAAATATCTGACATTACCAAGTTCAGTTTATGTAATTATGTAGTTTTCTTTGAATGTGGGAGTCTTTCTGTTCAGTTTTTGTATACATAAGGACTACTTTTACATACCACCTTACAGTAACATTATAACACCAAGTAGGTATTTTATAATCAAATTTCTGTTCACATACCCAAAAGAACTGAAATAGAAGCTATTTGGCCTTCTCTAACTATACAATAGAGAGACAATAATGGCTCTACTCGGGAAGTTTTATTTTCCCTAAATGGTGACTGCTCTATAATATCACAGCTGTAAATCAGGAGTATGAGCCATTTGTGGATGTGTTTCCCCAGAGAATAGAATTCATTTTCTTCTAGATTTGGAAACAAATGTTTATACTGCACAACATTTCACTTGTGTGTACTAAGAGAGTTAGTAATATATTTGCAGTCAAGAGACCTTGCAGCTAATTTGTGTATGGTTCTAAAACTGCAACAACAAAAAATTCTTTTGCTTTCTTTGTTGACAATACTTTTGAATGTTACAGCTAGGTTTTAAGAAGGCTTAAAACCATATGGGAGAACTTGAATGGACCAGCACTGTGGCCTAGTGGTAAGTAGGGCGTTCACTTTGTGCTGGTAGACTGGTGCTAGAATCCCAGGTCGTGGGATTGAATCCTGGCTGAGTCAAAACCTAAGATGTTAAAATTAGGCAATCTTCTGGCTCCCTGCTAAGTGTTCAGCATTACTGGGTAAGAGGAGGACTGGTTGGCTTGGTGTCAGGATAATGTGAGAGAGTGAAGTATCATGTCAATGTGTCTGTGGCATTTCGGTGAGACAGCACTATAAAGTCGCCATAAGTGAGCACAGTCACAAGCAGAAACCGTCTCGTTACGACCAAGTCATGAGTTAAAGGGATACAATAAACAAACAAACTAAGAACTTGAAGGATTCAAAGTAAAATGGGTGCAGTTGCTTTTAACAAGGTAGTTTGAGTTTAATAAAGAGATTTTGTATTCTCATTTGGATATTCATGTATGTATATTATATAATATGAAAATTTGTCTTATCAGGAAGGAACCAAATGTTTGAACTTTTAACACAACTTTAGACTTGTAAAGAAATTCAAAATACATTTGTATGTCTATTTTCTGCAAAATTATAATTTGTCAATAAACTCGCTGCCATGTTTATTCCCATCTTAGTTTACAGTATTTTGGGTGTTGAACTTAAATATATTGTATATGACCCATTAGAAGGATTGAGAGAGATTCCAGAAGGAAGATGTATTTCAGCAGAGCTCTTTAAGGTTTAAGAATGATCTTGATATCTTTTAAGTCATCTCTCCAGCAAACATTTAGCCTTTTCTAGAGAAAAGTGTTTCAAGATTTAAATGTGTATGAATGTTAATAATGGTTGCACTTTTCACAAGAAATTATCTTGTATGACTGCATGTCTTTCTCTGTATCGTTATAAATGTAAGACAGTTTGTGTGAATGTAATGCCTTGTATCTTGTATCTCAAAATAAGACAGGAGCTCAGCACAATTAGGATTTGTAAAAATCTACCATACCTGAAAAATCCCTTTGATATGAAGTATTGTGGATCAAAATACTTAACATTGTAGATCATGCCTGCAAACCTTGAAAACCTTAAATGGGGGAGATTTGTAAGTGTTATGTGGAGACTAAATGTTTTAGTAAGGAATGATACAGAATATATGATTTTTAATGTGGGGAGACGATGCATGAATGACAAAAGTTTTTGTCTCAATATTGCGAGTCTCAATATAAATGGTGGAGGGCAATGATAGGATTCTTGATTAATTTTCGTTAAGATTTCAATATCAACATTAAAATACAGACGAGAGTTGTTGAATTGATCTAATTTATTTAAATGAGTATGATTCTTGTCTAAACCTTGTTATAATTCAAAAGATGCTTGCTTGTCTGTGCTGTGGCAAGCAGTTTACAACAATGCTGGAAAACTGACAGAATTAATCCCAAAAAAGTTCTGTAGAATTTCTATGAGATGTACTGGTATGTACGTGATAAACATAAATACTTGAGATTTGGATAATACTTACATTCCAATAGGACCTCTTGACACTTGGAACACCTAGGGTCCTATGCTCTCCTGATGAGAAGCAATTGGCACCGGACGAGTGGACCTCTGGAATGTTGTATATAACTTATTGTCATTGATTACATTATAGCCTGGATATGTTATGATGTAGGGTCACTTGACAGTTGGCACCTCTGATAACTTGTAAACATAGACTTCTAGATTACTTCTATGTTATGGTAATAAAGACCTGTCGTATTTATAGAAGACCTCTTGTACTGGCATTTATAGAAGTGGATACTTGCCTTCCTCAACTAAGTCAGAAAAAACAAATGGGATCATATGAATCCCAATTTACATTTTGGGGGCCCTTCTTAGTAAGTACTGGGTGGAGCAAAGCTTAGTTTGTCAAGAAAGATAACACAAGAACAGAGGTTTGTCCTAAATGGGCATTAATTTTTGGAAAATGCCAGAAAAACATATTAATATAAAAATGTACATTGTTTAATAAAATCTATTATTTGTTTAAGTCTAACTGTGGTGTTAGTTGATGATGCAATTTTTTGGGCGCCACTTTTTGACAAAGTTTCAAAAATCTTCTTTAATTAACTAGAAAGGCTAGGGCTTAATGGTTAGGTAAATATTTAATTTTAGAGCTTGGAGAAATAAGTTTGTTGAAGGCAAGACCCTGTGTTCAAAATTTTTAAATGCTAAATATTTACTTTAATAGGCCTATTTCAACCAGATGGATGTTAAGGCCCAATGGGCCTCTTGTTGGTTCATAATAGTGAGATCAGTAAAATAAGATGTCAATAAGTATTTTTTCAAAATATATGCTTTTAAGGAAGAAAAATTAATTGAAAAATAATTACTAACAAACACCTGAACAAACATTACAGCACCACAAACGATTACCATCTTCACTATCAGATGCTATTGACTGATCACATTAAAAGATGACATAGGTATGTACATTATAAAGTATGAAGATTTGACATATAAACAGTCAGGTTAAAACTTATTGACCTCTTTATAGATTCCTCATAAAGACATTCTATACTACCCAGTCACTAAAATCTGCTGTAAATAATGGCTTACTGACAAGAACAGGTAAATAGCAAGTCAACAAGGCTAGAACATGATTGATTTGGTCTTTGATGTTGAGGTTTTGCGAAGAATGGTTATATATTTTGATAAAATTCTTTAATGAAAAAAGTAGATATGGCAGCCAATGGTGATAAATTGTGGCATAAAATGACAGTAATTCACCTGTCCCTTGGTTACAGGTGTCATGTGCAATGTTATTATCATGAAGGAAAGTCATTGTAGTTCACTGGTCACTATAAGTGCTTAACTGTTTGTTGTGTCACTGTTTTATTATCATGTTGGAAAGTCATTGTAGTTCACTGTCACTATAAGTGCTACTGTTTGTAGTGTCACTGTTTTATTATCATGTAGGAAAGTCATTGTAGTTCACTGGTCACT
>JAUMGZ010198159.1:0-12714 GCA_032359645.1 Pododesmus macrochisma | reverse complement strand
CACGTGCTACATGTATTTCGCGCCTTCGGGGATGTAACGTCCCATAACAAACCTGAACCGGAATCGAAGTCGTCTGTGTAAAAAACGGCGACGAACAGCTGTTAGACGAAAACAGCGGCATTTTAACACAGACTCGAGGAAACATTCTCTTTCAAAGTTCGCTTTTGTTTCAAGGTACATAAGATCCTAGCAGAGAACACGGGACCGTGTACCCTGCAACTAATAATAAGCCAGATATATTTTTGTTCGTCGTTTAATATCCAACAACAAATAACGCATAATTATTTTGACATTTATTCAACGTTTAATTTTCATTCAAACCAAACTTAGTGTTGCTATATAAGAATAGAAATGTTGTTTACTGATTCAAGGTGCAGTGCATGTTTGTAACTCATATAGGGAACCTAGGGCCCAAATGTACAATGCATGACTATAACTTATAGACGGATCAATTCCCTATGTCACCGGGCCCGCTTGTACAGGAAACGTCGTCATGCCAGCAATTTACATTGCACGTACCCTTTCAGGATGCTAACTTCACTCAATAAAACGATATCATATCCTATGTTGACGCTTCCAATATTGGCGGACTCTTAAATACTCTTCATATAACCTATAGTCAAAATTATCGGACTCGACGCCCCTGCGCTTTCTGCTAATATACCCAATAACTCAACCTCAGTTTCAATTTCTTTCATCAGTTTGTTCATCAGTTTATTAAACTGGTACCCAGAAACGAAAACCTCTCAGCACCATGCATAAGAGTAAAATAGATTTTTTCGAAGACAATTATCATGTGGGGACAACTAGATCGGCCTTTTTCAATTATTACCAAAATACATTTTTGCTTGTTTTTATTAATATATATACTTAACTATATGTGGAATCTATGAATCTACCATTTATTAGCCACTGTTTTCGGCATCATGCTACTCAGCTATGTCCAATTCTCGTGGTTCCAATTGCCTTTTGTAAATATGTATAAACGTTTTACTCGTTTAGATTTTTATTGACAATTGATGAAGGCGGTAAGTTGTTGAGATGATTAACAGCGCCATGAAGTATATTTATTAAAAAATTTAAATGTATGTTTGTACTTTAGACTTATAGTCTCATGCGGGAAGTGGGAAGGTTGAGGCCTCATTAACCGGTTTAACCACGCCGCCTTGTTTCGTGCTGGGTGACCGTCCTAAGTCGGTCCTCATGGATTACTAGTCTTGATGATTGTTGTGATGTCGATTTTATTAATTACATTCAGGTGCTTCATTGGTTGACGCAGTTATTGTTTGTTTGTCAATGTCTCTCGTTCTGTTGATCCTTTTCATACTGTTTTTTATGTGACTCAATAAGGACTAAACTGTCAGTCTTGTTTTAATTACTAAAGTTACATCTCAGTTCTACTTTCTTTTCGCTATACCTACATATCTATAAAGTCAATGCTTCTCAGTTCTTTAAGAGATAGAAGGTTGTATTAGTTACATCTTTGTGGATCCTAGCAGGAGAGAGATCGTTTTTGAAAAAAAATTAACCTGTCCACAAGTCAAGTAAGAAACCATGGGTTCGATGTATTATAAAGTAGACGAGAAAGTCATTTTGATGGGAGCGCTCGTTTGAAGTCTAAGGCAAGAAAGGAGGCGGAGTATTGTCGTATTGTAACTGCTGTCCTGTTTTTTAATTCTTTTTCTGTTTCTTAATATTTTTTACCCTTGTCATGTTTACTCTGCTGATGATCTGGTACTATAAGCATAGAAAACAAACTCTAAAAGGATCAACATAACTAAAAATATTTACAAACAAGCAATAGCAAAAATACCAGCACCAGAATAAGACGAATACTTTTAACAATGTAACAGAAGTTTTGAGTGTAAAAATAACTGAATCATTGATTTTGTAATTGAATCCTAGTTGGATTAGTATTGTGAAAAAAATTAAAATTGGTATTTGTGTTAACAAGCTCTTCGCCATCACATGTTATTACTCCCACGCTTTCTTGTGTGTGTTAATAATGTAAAGTGTTTGTAAAAATGTTTTCATGGTAAAATCTGTGTATGGTTATGTTCTCCGCCATCTCATGTAATTGTAATATATTGTAATAAATGGTGTATATGTTATCCTATGTGCTTTCTGCATACGGAATAAAGCAAATTGAAATTGAAACTCTGTCAGCAATGTGGCGATGTATGTGCTATTTGAAACAGTATAGCAACAGTATAGAGTCGAGTCTGTATTGTCAACAAAATATTCCATTCATGATTGCGCCAAGATACTTTGGTAACAGATATATACAGAACGTGCAATATCTCTCGTACATTTGACTTTGGGCTTTGCTTTTACAAAAAATCATTTTATTTCCTTTTCGACAGATCAATCAATTCTTATGGATGCAGACTCTTGGAGCTTTTTACCGGAAGTGATTTTGGGTAACATTTTCCGCTATCTTAACATCATAGACAAACTGTCCGTACGGAACACGTGTACAACCTGGCACCAGGCACTCGGCAGAAGGGAAGCTTGGTCCCGATTTGATTATTCTGAGAGATCTTTAAAAGATGGAATTCGCCAAGTTCAAGCAACAGAGCCATATGCAAGCGACACATTCGAGTGCTACACCAACCTGCATGCAATGCTATTGGAGTGTATCAAAGAATATGGAAGAAACTTCACACATATTTCGGTTCTAATTAAAGGTAAAGAAGCGTATAAAGTGTTAGAATTTCTATCTTTATACTGCCGGAACGCCGTTCAAATAAGCATATCAAAACCCCCTTTAAACAACCAAAGATGTGATGTCGTCCAATCAGTGCAACGACGAAGGAACAAAAATATCGCTTTAATGATATCCAGCTTAGTTCAAATGAATACAAAACTCGACAGTGTCTCACTAGAAGGCTTCCTTAACGACTGTAGAGCAGGTGACTCAATTCCTTTTTTGTTTCAAAATAGTTCATGCTTAAAGTCCTTGAGTCTCACGAATTCTTTTCATACTTGTACATTGAATAATTTGATGCCAATGGTGAATTTGATAGACTTAACAATTAACCCACACCACTTAAAGTTTAATTTAGTGCAACATTTAGCTGGCTGTAGTTTACGACGTTTATTCATTGTCGCCAAAGAGAAAACAAAAGAGTTTAGTAATGAAATACTAAGCGATACTCAATGGAAAGAGATCCGATCGATAGGGCCGAAGTTGAGAGTACATCTCTGTATTGCTTTCACAAAATTATGGTCGGACATCGAAATATTTTTGAAGTCGCCTATGCCCCTTGTCTCACTTGTGTACAGTACACCTGATATAATAGCAAACATGGACGAACTTGCAAGGATTCTTTGCGCCCATGGCTCAACTTTAGAGGAGTTTTCTGACTTAGGATATTATGGAGCACTGTACCGTAACGAAATTTCTGTCGACTATTTCCATAGATTTGACAGACATATACTGCGACTTCTTGCATCATGTGACAAGCTGAAGACTTTGGCTCTAAAAGAAAGCGTTTCGAGTGCTTGTTTTATTCTAATAGCCCACCAAACCCGATGCTCCCCGACTATCTGGGACGATATGATTGAATATGTTGCTGACTTCCCGGAAGGTACCGTTACTGATCCTGAGATGAGAGTTCTTATCAACCAAAACTACCAAACACATGAAAAGTTATGTAGCATCATGACTTCTCTACTTGGACACGAATGGGAGCCTCTCGAGTCAATGTACAAGTGGAACTATGATATATGTTGCACTGTTGATTCAACATGTAGCCTTCACCTCTACAACTGGCTGACGTTTTTATGATATATTATGAGACACAATCAGTCATCACAGTTGAAGTCCTTTGGATTTCATTTTGTCGGGATATCTAAAGGATAAGGGTATATACATCAACCCCAGAAATCGCTGATATGTTAAAATATACTACATTGTATTTAAAGAGAAACCAGGAACATTACAGTGAAATCCCCAAAGCAGGTATTTCAAAGTTTAGGAAAATAGTGAAGTCTGTTATGGATCAAAATGGACGTCATTTTGGGCACACTGTGTAAACATAGTACATTTGTTCATTACTGGGTAGACTTAAACTTAAACATAGTGCAAATTTCATTGTGATAAATATCAAAATAATTATTTTATACCATTTTAAAAGTGTAACATATATTATGGAACATCTGTACTATACTTCTATGATCGTTGGAAAATATGTGCACTGGGTCTGAAAGTTATGCACAAATACCAAGAATCTATTCAAACTGCATTTTCGTACTGCGCGTTTAAGTTGATGGTTGGGCTATAAGCTATTGAAAACAATCTGTCAAAGAAAACATAATTTGTTTAGCTTGATATTTACTGCTTTGTCAGCTTTCTTCTTTATGTTTGAGGTATGTTATCGATTTCTTTGATCACAAGTTCCTCGTATCTAAACGTCTTTCAAACTAATGCCTTAATTATCTTGTTGTTTTCCTTGATCACCAATATTCCTCGGATCCGAACGGGATTCTAACTAATGCCTTAATTATTGTGTTGTTTTCCTTGATCACCAATATTCCTCGGATCCGAAAGCGATTATAACTAATGCCTTAATTATTTTGTTGTTTTCCTTGATCACCAGTTCCTCGTATCCAAACGCGATTCTAACTAATGCCTTAATTATTTTGTTGTTTTCCTTGATCACCAGTTCCTCGTATCCAAACGCCATTCTATCTAACGCTTTGAGTATTTTGTTGTTTTCCTTAGTCAACAATATTCCTCGGTTCCGAACGCCATTCTAACTAACGCCTTATGTATTTTTGTTGTTTTCCTTGATCACCAGTTCGTCAGACCCAAACGCCATTTTAGAATTATAACGCCTTGTGTATTTTGTTGTTTTCCTTGATCACCAATATTCCGCGGATCCTAACGCCATTCTTACTAACGCCTTATGTATGCAGTTGTTTTCCTTGATCATCACTTCCTCGTATCCAAACGCCATTCTAACTTACGCCTAGTGTATGAAGTTGTTTTCCTTGATCACCAGTTCCTCGGACCCACACGCCATTCTAACTAACGCTTTGTGTGTGTTGTTGTTTTCCTTGATCATCAGTTCCTCGGACCCAAACGCCATTCTAACTTACGCCTTAAGGATAACGACTGGTGATAATTTCGCATCCGTTTTGTGCACATGTGTCATCGCAAATTGGATAAGATGTCGCCAGTTGTTATGCTCATAAATATTCTCAATTAACCACATGTCGTTTTATAGTTTAAATGTTATAACTACTCCGAAAGGATTCATATCTAAAATGTAAAATTACACCGACATTACATTACGGACGGTTTACGGAAGTGTAAACATTGTAGAAAGACGACAACGACACCAAATGTAGTAGTGACAGCTTTGCCGGTGTTTGCTTAGCATTCGTCTAGCATGGGTCGCAAAAAACGTTTTTGGTATGGTTTTAAAACCCAAATACAGCGTGATAAGTTGTTGAAGATTTCACGGACAAATTCTTCAAAGAACGTATATTAAATACACACCTGTCATTGTATCAGACCATTCATATTGCCGCGGTGAAGTGTTACGATCAGTACTCAATACTGACAATGTAGCCACAGAATATATTGTAGACGACTTTAAAGATGGTTTGAAAGCATAACTTAAGCGTGATCAACGCAAACATCCAGATAAATACATACAGTGTATGATATTCAGTCACAACATTATAATTTTGGTCATAACAATAGGGTCGTAGCCTTTGGAAATCAGGTAAGGGGGCAAAATGTGTTTTTCTTCGCACACATATATTTATTATATTTTTTCTGGTAATTTTCCCATAGAAAATAAGAAAATAATTCATAATTTTTTCACTGCTAGTTTTTGGTTTCAAACTTAGGAAAAAACATGTGATTTTAGAGGTATGAATTTTTCTCTGTACTTAATAAAAACAAGTTTGCATTATTTTACGTATATATAGCTACATAATGCTAAATATTCTGTTATATAACTTACCTGCGTGGTGGTTCAGAGGTTTCGCCTCGTGATTCGGTAAGCGCCGGTTTGATTCCCTCCGCCAGTTCAAACCTAAACCGTTTAAACTAGATAATCTTCTCGCATTACTAGGCTCGGTGCCAAGTTTCCAAAAAATAGTAAACTGGAACAATATTACCGCTTTAAAGGAACGCTAAACCCCAAGAAACAAACAAAAAAACTATTATAATAAACAATTATTACAGCAAGACCTTTAAAAATCGGGGCTAAACATCCCTGTAGAATAACATAGATCAGATTGATAAGTACCAAGATAAATTTTGTATGCGAAGTGACACACATTTCCAAAAGAAAACAAGAGTTAGTTCGTCTCAAAAGAATACATTCGAAAAAATAACCAATGTATTTTATGAAATAGAGTTATCATGTTTTGTCAAAATAAATTAACAAATAATCATTATTATATGAAAACAAAAATCCCTATTTGTGGTCAAATTACATTTGAAAATATTCAAAAAACAAATCAAAACAACAAAAAACCTGTATACATGTATATCTTTTATAAAGTTCTTTTTACCTCACGCATTTAAAGATACATTCGATGAACATGGTACGTTTTCTTCTTTTGAATATGGATACTCATTGGTATATTCTAAAGAAAAAAAGTTGTGTATGTTCACCATTCAGGTCGATGATACGCGTATCACATGTGCCCAATTACTTTGTGCGCAATTAGGTATGTATTACTTCATGCTACTAGGTCATGTCCAATTTTCATGTTTCAAATTGACTTTTGTAAATATGTATAAACGTTTTACTCGGTTAGATCTTTATTGACAATTGATGAGGGCGTTTGTTGAGATGATTAACAACGCCATGAAGTATATTTATTAAAAATTTTAAATGTTTGTCTGAACTTAAGACTTCCAGTCTCATGCGGTAAGTGGGAAGGTTGAGGCCTAATTAACCGGTTTAACCACACCGCCTGGTTTCGTGCTGGGTGACCGTCCTAAGTCGGTCCGCATGGATTACTAGTCTTGGTGATTGTTGTTATGTCGATTTAATCAATTACATTCCGGTGTTTCATTTTTTGACGCAGTAATTGTTTGTTTGTCAATGTCTTTCGTTCTGTCCATCATATTCATACTGTGTTTTGTTTATTCTAGACGAGTATCTTAATACATTTTACTTCGTCCGATTTCCATCCTATGACATTAAGATTTCTCAAAACTTGCATTATTTGTGGATGCGTTTTGATGTCACACTTTTTTATTAATGACATATTTACCTTAACACCAAGATTATTTCATAATACTATTGATATAATCAAAGTAAAAATTGATTATTTACATAGACGATATCATAAGTTCTTCTGAATATGTGACTTAAATATTTCCGAGTTTGTAACTAGATACATGCCACAACCATCATGTTAGCCGGATCGTTTTGGATGATTAAACAACCAGGAAATTCCCTATACGTAAAACTAGACTACTCATGCAGTGTGCGCTTGTTTATTGAAATTTCAAATACATATATGGAAAAGATTGAATCCTTTTGAATGGCTATATGTTAGACTTTAATTGGGATATCTATTAATATATTGTAAAGTTTACACTAATGTGATCGTAAATATTTCACTAAGTTATTTTTTTCTATATATTGTTACACATATATGTGATAGATGAGATAGTACAAAAAATCCCAAATAAACGCAATGTATATATGACGTCACAAACAAATACCGTTTTCATAATAAGTTTATAAGCGTTTGCCATATTTTTCTGAACTGTATTTATGTTTTGGTTTGGTAGAAAACATGCTTGGGATAAATGCTTCATTTGCAGAATATATATATTTTTTTCAATTATTGTTTTAATTTACAGCTACTGGGACAAAATATAACTACGATGAAGTGTTAGAAAAGTCCATCTTGTTTTACGAGGCACAGAGGTCCGGCAAGTTGCCTGCAAATAATCGTATTCCATGGAGGGGTAATTCAGCTATGACTGATCATGGAGATAACGGGGAAGACCTTACTGGGGGATGGTACGATGGTATGTATGCCAATTCTTAAAACGTCTTGTCTCATTGGGGAAGTGGGAATGTTGCGGCGTCATTAACTAGTTTAACCACACCGCATGGGTAACCGTCCTTGTTAGTCGGCCCGCATAGGTAACTAGTCTTCAGAATTATTGTGACATCAAAGTATTTCCTTTTTAGTGTGTTTCTGTGTTGTTTGGTGCGGTTCTTGTTTGTTTTTCAATGTCGTTCGTTCTGGTGATCCTACTTATCCTGCTTTGAAATAAACTAAATAACTTTACATAAAAAGTACTACTTGTGAAGCTTTTGTCTCATGTTGCCGTTTATATTTATAACTTGGTCGTTTTCTTTCCGGAAAAGTCTTTATTTTAAACGGTCTTAAGACAACCAACAACAATGTATAGCAACAATGTGTAATGCATGCATTCATCCAGCAAGTGGGGTCGTTTTTAACTACATACCAGCCAGCCTAAAGGATAGCATTTAAAAATGATGAATTTATTGAAAAGCAAAGACACAAAAAAAAGCACAATATCTCCAACAGGAAAATATTTAAAGAGATCTGAAAAAATACCGTTTTTTTAATGTGCTGTAAATTGACTCTTTCAATTCACAAATTGTCCAAGAATATACTGACTTTTGTGAACTGTACCCGAATAATGGCCTAGTGAGAAGCGCACAACGGAATATGATATTTTTTCCTAAACTGCTTTGATTCAAGTAAAACATTTTGAAATAGAGATTGGTACTCTGATATAAGTAAGCGGATGTCCTTAAGTGGTATATTATTGATGCCCTCGAGTCAAGAGCTATGTTATCTCTTCCATATAGTTGTTTTCACATCCTTAATTAATCTCAGTTTGCTAGCTAGTTTTGTGATGACTTGTTGATGAAGCTATTGTTTGTTATAACCTTTAACATGTTGAAACTATTGTTTTCTTGTTTTACACTACATTTATATAGCCGGAGATCATGTCAAATTTGGCTTACCAATGTCAGCTACAACCACCCTTCTTGCATGGGGTCTCTTGAGATACAAAGATGCATACGAACACGCCGGCCAGTTAGAACATATGTATGATTGCATCAGATGGCCACTGGAGTGGCTTGTGAAGGCACACACTGCACCGGAGGAACTTTATGTTCAGGTAAAAAGAATTATTATAATATGTAAATCGAAGGCTGCTTCTATATGTATTTCGTGCCTTAATTGTCAATATAGATAAACCTACAGTTACCAATATTAGTGTCATTATTATAAATCAGTCATACACAAATAAGATTTCCAAACTAATTAATGCATGCTTTGGAAATAATTTGTTTTCGAATACTAGTACAAAAATCATGAAAAGTATCTGTTTGTGCTAAACGTGTTAGATAGTTTAGAATTTGTTAACAAGTTGAACAACACCAAAAGTTCAAAAGTGATTTAAAGTATATATTATGTAGTATTAATCCATATTTGGCCTGACGTCGACTTTTTTTGCGTTGTCTTCTTTTCAAATTTTACAGACGTTTTTCTTGTTATCATACGAATGTATATAAGATTGATTACCGGTTTTATTTTCGTAAGTTCATGTCGCCACTTCTCTTCTAGTCTTATTGTTTGTTTTTATCCTTAGTCTTTTGTCACGATATCGGTGAAATTTGTTCTGAAAGTCGTGTTCAGGCCTTAATAAACAAACAAATAGTTTTCTTATACCGTAACTTTATAATTTGACGTGGTTGCTTTTGTTTTAATAATGTATATTTTTTAAACTTTTGATTTCAATAGTTCATATTTCTTTCTCCTTTGAGGGCCAACTATTATTAGAGGAACACAATATCGTTTTGTTTATATATCTTCATTGTAAACGTATGGTAACGTGAATTGTAATTCGATATTATTTTGAGAGTAACAAAGAATTATTACATTTATTTGACAGTATCACCATTGTGTATTTTAATTATATGAACTCGAGGGAGCATTAAACAAACGAATATGAATCAGTACAAAACGACTCTTTAAATTCAGACACCAAGAATTGTTATAAAATTGTATTAACTTTGCGAAAACACTTATTTAGTTAGTTGAGTAATAACAATATGATTGTTTTTTATATAAGGGTTTAACACCACTCCCACTTTCAGAGATATCTCGAGGAATGCCCAATAACAAAGAACAAGGGAATAAGCTTGATAGCCAGGCAATCAAGTGCATTCAACTCATTATTTCCGTATTTCAAATTATTCAGACAAAGGGAATAACTATATGTGTGGCTTATATAATGATTGAATAGAACTTGTTACCATAACTGGGACTTTTTCTTATGGTGACACTTGCTCCTTTTTTAAACAGTGGAAAAGGTTTACCATGCACCGGAATGACACGGGGGGATCGCGGCGGTTGACACATGTGTAGCAGGAAACGCCTACTATATCGCTAGCACCAGGTTTTGCTTCTATTTTTTTAATAGAAGTTCGTGATGTTTCAATTTTAATTAATAAATGTATACTTGGTTTGTTTTTTCTGTGTGCGTCCAACGTTTTCTTTTTTTGTCAATGTCCATGGTCTTGCGGCCTTATAATATCGTCTTGGTTTTTCGATATACTATTTTAAGTCTTAGACTGACATCTGCCGCCTCGCCTTTCCTTTATATCTTTATATTTTGTTATGAATAAGGAT
Organism: Pododesmus macrochisma; assembly: GCA_032359645.1. Taxonomy (NCBI): domain Eukaryota; kingdom Metazoa; phylum Mollusca; class Bivalvia; order Pectinida; family Anomiidae; genus Pododesmus; species Pododesmus macrochisma. The sequence continues at coordinate 2,049 of JAUMGZ010198159.1, read as the reverse complement.
GGGTTTCTTTTCATGATCTTTTAATTATATTTAATCATAGTATATTATTATCTCTGTTGTGGTATGGGGTCATACTTATTGTCGTACAATCTTTACCGCTTTGTTTTCATGATAGTGTTGTTGCTTTTTTATACCCCTAATGGTTTTTCTCCTTTTCTCTTTCGTCCCAATATATGTGACAAATTCTTATTGTGGTATATGTTACTTATTTTCACTATGGAAAGGGTTGTTATATATCAAAATGACACCGCAATATCGCAGTGGGTTACATCTTGTTACGATTCTAGCTTTTTAAAAGTAGTTCGTGATGTTTCTTTTTTTTAGTTTATATTGCAGTTTTGCTCTTTTCCGCTGTATGTGTCCAACGTCTTCCTTTTATTTGCCTATGCACAAGGACGTGCGGCTTTTGAATATCGTATTGCTGTTTTATATTTACTACTGTTATAACATGAAATAAAGCTCGTTTAATTAATTGATATGTATAATTATATCTAGGTCGGTGATGCGGGTCCTGATCATGCATACTGGGGTCGTCCAGAAGATATGACGATGGCAAGACCAGCGTATAAAATAACACCACAGAAACCCGGAAGTGACGTTGCTGCAGAATATGCAGCAGCAATGACAGCTGGCTATCTTGTTTTTAAGGACAAAGGTAAACTATGAAAATGTAAAATTGAAATGTGTATAATCTGTCGCGGGCACCGAAAAAACTATTTATGTATTTAAGATAATCAGATATGTCTCTTAACAGTAATATTATTATAGAAATACTAAGATATATATATATACATACACATATCTTTCAATTGAAACGCTTTATTGTTATTCCTTTATAACTTGATCAGTTGCTCATTGAAATATTTTAAACCATCATGTACGTTCTTGGTATAAATGTAATGGAAGTTCCTCGAATTTCAGATCCAACCTTTGCCGATACTCTCTTGATCCATGCTAAGCAGCTGAACGAATTTGCTTACAAATATAAAGGGAAATACTCTGATAGCGTTACTGCAGCTTCAGGGTTTTATACGTATGTACACTATATAAACATCAACACATCACTGAAAACCCTAATTTTATTTAGTCAATACATAAAAAAGAAAACATGGTGTGCTCTGCTATCTGCATAGAGTTGTCGTTCCTGCCCCCATACAAATATGTGAGGGAAAGGAACGACAACTCTGGTTAGAGATAGGGTTTGCAATTGAATCTCTTGGTGGTATGTTGTCTTTGTAATGTACATCTTTGTACTGTACATTTATCTACATTTATCAAACAATTCTGACCATTAACTGTTGATTATTGTCGTTGTGCTATTTGAAGTAAATCATTTCAAGTATATTTAACGGACGACAACCAGTTTCCAACGCATTTAAATGGTTTTATGTACGATACTGGAAGGTATATAACCATTCCATTGCTGACATATGATGACGTTCTCAGTTAAGCAGATTTTACAATCAATATCAATAAGACATGTATTTATCACGAAGGATCAGATATTGCAGTACAGTCATTTTATCCTGAGATATTTGATCTGATAAATCAGTTTCAAGTCGAGGATACAAAATAAAAAAAAACACCACATTACAACAATAACAGCATATACAATTAAATTCGAAACCAGACATCACCACAGGACGACTGAAAATGTGCAGTTCAGTCAGTAAACGGTTTTAACGGTCCTACATTACCAGCGAATATAGGAGTCTCGGCCCACATAAATTATGAGTAATAAGATGAAGAAAAAATCAATAAAAACGAAACTCAAATATAGATTACATACACAAACATAACTTCAATTACAGCCGGCTATAAAACAAATTAAAAATGGACAGGCGCAAAATCTATAAAAAAGAAAGAAAAAACAAAAAAACAAACCAATAAGTGGAATCAACAAAACGAGAGACATTGACAAACAAACAAAAATCAATAAAAATGATACTTAAATATAGATAATATATAAACAAACAAAAAACAGTATGAATAGGATCAACAGAACGAGAGGCATTGACAAACAAACAATAACCGCGTCAAACAATGAAG
>JAUMGZ010198148.1:0-12715 GCA_032359645.1 Pododesmus macrochisma | reverse complement strand
AGCCGTCATTAATGGACGCTAACAGAGAAAATGAATTTAGAATAGGTAAGACTTGGGTAAATCAAACTCAGTTTTTAAATTCTGTTGTTTGTTTTTCAGGCAGACGAGTTAGTGAACCTGAACCAATAGCCTTTCACGCACAACATGGTGGTCTGGAAATTAACTTAGCCGCAAATCAGAAGATCATATTCAGGAATTCACTCGTTAACTCCGGACATGCGTATAACAACAACACGGGTATTTTTACCTGCCCAAAGTCTGGAGTTTACTTCTTAACACTGACAATAATGTCATTTCTAGGAGACAAAGTTGAAACAGAATTGGTTGTCAATGGCGATAGCAGTGGCATAATGTTAACATACAGCGGTGCGTCATCATCACCTAACAGATATGATTCTGGTTCAAATTCAGTTGTATGGAAATTAAATGCAGGGGACAGGGTGTGGCCTAGACTGTTAAGTAATACTATTTACAGTGGTGACAAGATATACGGTTATAATTGGTCCACCTTCACAGGTTTCCTTATCCATGCTACCCAATACTAAACATGTTGAAATGTATCATAGCAAAGAGTATTAAAGATATATAGTCATTTAACGTTCATTTTGTTCATTGAAACACTATAACTGTCCTTTAAATTGCACATGCATTGTAAGTACATGTAGGATAGCACCAGAGATCATGTGTCGAAACCTTTCATTCATAACAGAAAAAAATGTAACTTGATTCAAATTTTGATTCAATAAAATTGTACTTTACTGTTGAAGTCTTAAGTAACAAGAAAAAATGCCCAGAGAAATACGTTAAAACAATTCCTATTTCAACTGTTTCTTCAACTACATTTTAAACAACAGTCCTAGATTATTTTATTAAAAAATAAGGTAACCATTTACAAAATCCATTGTTTCCCGCCTCTCATTTTTCTTAGAGTTTGGCGATATAAAATAATTCACACTTACTAACTGAAGCAGGTATATGATATTTATAAGAAACAATAAAAAATATATCATTTTTGTGTGAGTCTCTGATCCAAGATTCCAAGCTAAGCTACAGATCAACCGTCATCAGAAGACAGTCAAGTGAAAATGAGTTTAGATTAGACAAGACCTAGGTAAATATACCCTATTTTCTATGGCCGTCGATACCTCTGATCCTGATGCCATTCCCTCCCCCATGAGGTGCTTTGGTGATTTGGAAAGCTATGCTGGTTGTAGATTATGTTCCTATTAGGACACCAATGTTAGAAAGGTTGAAAGGTAGAGGCAAGAAAAAGCTCGGCACGTCATCAGGTGGGATGGATAGATGGCGGGACCATGTAGAGAGATATAAAACATCCCTTTGGCATGATAAAGATTATAATATTAATTTTTCTTTAGAAGAGAATATGGTAGTGCTGTCACATGAGTTCATCCGCTTTTTAACTCCATGTCTTCTTTCTGTACTATCCCTATGGCTTTACATTTTCGTTCCCATCGCCGCCTCACTCCCTGTGCATTTGGTTTTTCTCCTCTGTTACTTCGTCTCGATATCGGTGAGTACAGGACTACGTAACCAACGCACTACTAAAACCAATACCTTCAGTTCAAAAAGAGTAGGCAGAGACGCAGTTTCATGGACTCGTACTTCACCACTTTTCTTCTTGGTCTGTTTTTTCTCCGTTTGTTTGTTTGTTTGTTTATATATGTTTTATCGTCACTGTCAGAATATTTTAAAGATATGGTGACAAAGGCCAAAGGAGAAAAACAAAAAACAAACAAACAAAAACAGAACAGAAAAGGCAGCGGCGATAGGTACGGGAAGTAAAATCATCAGAAATAGTTCAGAACGAAACGGGACGGCCAGTGTAGCGTCCCTTTCGAGAGATTTGTTGATCTTTGTCTGGCCTGTACCCCTTCCTAGTGCTTGACACATAATCGTGGTATGGAGGTTTGCCCGTCTCAGTGACCTTAAGAGTTATGCTGGCGGAGAGGTCGGGGTAGGGTCACATAAGTCATGCAGGTGGAAAGGTTGAGGCCAGACAAAAATTGGCATGTCCCTCGGACACGATAACGATCCACATGTAAAGTTCGATATAAGAATAGACGGAATCGCCATAGCATTGGCTCATCCCTATTTCTGAATTATCCCTTTTGCTTCCTTTTCCCTTTCCTGTCGTTGCTCCTCTTCCTGTCATTTTCTTTTGTTTTTTCATTTGATCTTTTTTATCACGATATCGGTGAGATACTTTGAAGTTGACGTTAAACCCTTATCAAACAAACAAACAAACAAAGTGACCTGTATCCTTCAACCTGTCTGACTTGGGGGACCCTGCCAGAAACATGAGCTCCGACAAGCATAGATTTTCAGTGTATCGATGCACTCAAACTACATGCCACGATAAGGCGTCGAGTACAGGGAAGTGATATGACAGGCAGAATTGGTTTAAAAGGGCTAATAATTATGTACTATAAGAATACGATGACCGGTTCTTACCATTTCTTTAAATTTCGATATTTCGCTGCGTACGGTGTAAGGCTACCGTGGAGTCAATTTTTTATAACATTCCCGGTTTGTGTTGCGAATAATATTTTAGCGCCAGCGGAAATGTATGCCACGCAATAATACGAAAACATGTATCTTGAAAATTATTATCATTAAGAGTCAAAGACTACAAATTGTTATATTTAGTTTTATCATTAAATATTACACCTTAATACACAGTACAATTTCTTATTTAGTTAGTATTTACTTATACTTTTCCTATATCTTGAATAGTGAATATAAGTATACATGATGTCTAGAAACCATCTGTTTCTCGTTATATTCACATAGAGATGAAAAATCAAAGGTAATTTTCTTTGATTGTAATAGTATGCGTTTATGTATGTGCGAGAATATGTGTATATATAAAGTGAAAATTTGAATAAATTAAACATAGTTTAATAGTACATGGCAGTTTATGATAGATAACATTGAATACTAATATTGAAAAGAGGAGGATGTTGATGTACATATTTAATGCAGGAGTCTATCGTACATCTGCTACGCCCGACGCTTAATGTGATGTAGAGATAAATACCACGTGATCATTTTCAAAAACCAATCAAATTTTCGATAGGTAAACATAACGATAAAATTTCATCCTAGTTCCACAAATGCACTTTATATCGTCAATCTTAAAGTTTTTGCTACTTAAACAGAAAACTCTGAATTATGATATGAAAATCGAAGTCGCACTTTTAATTATGGTGTTCCGTTAAGGCAAACTATCAATTATTTAGTAAGAAGCGAAATCACGATGGCAGTGAAAGAACCAAGACAATGGCAGAGGAGGGGAGTAATTATCTTTTGTTCGTCGATTGTATTCAACAGCATTCAGGCACATCTAAATGTGTAACAAGAGGTCAAATGATATTAACTTTGATACAATTACTTACATGAACAGATGAACAAATGTTTTTATTTATTGGTTCAAAAACATATAAAATATAACTTACATGAAATTAATTAAACATATGTACACTTATGCCGCATAATATAGACCTAAGTGCATAACGATGCCACTTGTATTGTTTCAATAATGTTGACCAATATTTTAAAATTACATAAACATATAGAATTACAAGATATAAGTATAAAACATAATGAACAAAGTATACGATTTTTAGAAACATGTACGCATAAATGAACTTTTAAAGTAGTAAATACGAAAAACCAAAACGATATTTTAAAGCCGTAAGTCAAGAGACATAGGCAACAAAAGGCAAACGTATAAAGGCATAGACAAAAAAACAAATTATATATTTTAACTTAAAAAGGAAACATCACGAACCTCTATTAAAAAAACAACTAAAAACGAAACCAAGTGCTGGGGTTATTGTAAGCGTTTCCTGTTACACATGTGTCAACCGCCGCGATGCTTCCATGTCATTCCGGTGTATAGCAATGCTTTCCACTGTTAAAAAGAATCATATGTCACCATAAGAATATGTCACTTCTATAATGACAAACGAGCAAAGGAGAACAACCAATAACAGGATAGGAATAGAAGCAGCAACATTATCATGAAAGCAAAGCGGTAAAGATAGTACGACGAGGAGCTAAAAAGAAACCCATGACCGCATGCTACATATTATATTAAATAATCTTATATAATCAAAGGCAAACAGACGATCAGACTGACTGACTGACTGACTTTGGATGGACTGACTGATAGACCTACTAACAATTAAGAAAAGGGGTTGCAGAAATATGAAAGCCGAAATGTCTATCAGTCAAACACACAAATTAAGAATACACGCAAGTATGAAGCAAAATAAATGACTGGTAATAAAGAAACTCAAACTATCACGTAGGACAATACAAAATATGCCGTAGTAATTATGTCTATAATTATAGTAGAATAGACTCGTCAAATCCCCCACTGTATCAAAGTCAAATTACCAGTAAACATTATATTGAATTTATACTATCGTACGTATAATTATTCTTGTAGTATACTTTTAAACTTCAGAAATCACAGTCAAAGTTCAGAGAAACAATATACTGAATATGTGCTACCATGTCTCAACACAGTGCTAATGTATTGTAACCAAACGAGTTTCTCAAAGCGTTGTAGCTTAAAGTTTTACTGCTTAACTCTAATATACATTTGCTTCTTGATACTATTATACTCGAAAACACAAAACTGTACTGCATTGTCATTGAGCCTGTTTATGAACAAGGTGACCGTCCTAAGTCGGACCAACCGTTAAGTAACCGTCCTAAGTCGGTCCGCATGCATGGACAACTAGTCTTGGGGATTGTTGTGACGTCAATTTGTTTCGCTTTATTCAGGTGATTGCTTGTTTGATGCGGCTGTTGTTGGTTTGTCAGTGTCTCTTGTTTTGTTGATTCCACTCATCCTGTTTTTGAGTTATAATTGTTTTGTTTCTCTGTGTCTCTTGTTCGGTGATTCCACTCATCCTGTTTTTGAGTTATAATTGTTTTGTTTGTCAATGTCTCTTGTTCGGTTGATTCCACTCATCCTGTTTTTGAGTTATAATTGTTTTGTTTGTCAATGTCTCTTGTTCTGTTGATTCCACTCATCCTGTTTTTGAGTTATTTGTGTTGTTTGTAACAAACAGGGCAGCTGGTAACATTTATTTACCAAAGAGCCTCAATATATAACACGGGTTAATTTCTTTAATTAGGGATTAACGTCACTTCCAAAGTATTTCGTCGATATCGTGACAACATACCAAAGTAGAAAAACAATAGGAAAGGAAGAGAAGTGGCGAGAGGAACGGAAAGCATAGCAATTAGGGATAGATCAGAGAGTAGATACCCATGCAACAGCGTTTCCGCCTACTCTTCTCTCGAACTTTGCATGGGGATCTTTTCGTGTCAGGTGGTTTATAATCCATGTACACGGGACCGCCAGCTTAGCGTCCCCTCCTCATGACGTGCTGATATTTGCCTTGCCTCTATCTTTCAACCTGTCTTACTAGGATGACCCTGCAAGGAACTTAAGTTCTGCCAGCATAGCTCTTAAAGTCATCGAGAAACGCAAAACTTCCAACCACGATAAGGTGTCAATCAATGGGAAGAACAAGGAATAAACATCTATACTAATATACTGCATAAGCTATACCTAAGTATAAGACATCAACAATGTAGTGCTTATATTGATAATCAATATAATTGTATGTTATAGTTACAAGATATCAATTAAGGATACAAGCTTATAGTCAAACTGGTGATACAACTTATATGAACCTATGTGTAAAATTGTACTTATGGTTATCTCTAGGTAGCCAAATTCAAAGTCAAAGTTTCCGAAAACAATATAGTGAGAATGAATGTGTGTACTAATTGAACAATTTAAATAAGTTTAACGTTATATGGAGATATACTACTTAACTTGTTTATACATAACATCTTTCGTGTTATCGCATCTTCTCGTCTCACATAATAACTTTCCTCATTTGCTTCCACGATCCTTGGCTATCGTGTTTTCATTTCTTCACTCCTTCCTTTGCCTTCATTGCACACCATAGTTATATACTGTTGATTGGTTTCATTTATAATGTCAGTTCAATATAATCGGTAAGAGAATTAGTGGAATACAAAAATGCAACCTGAATCATGCCTCCGATAAATATGATATTTATAAGAGGAAGGAGCCAAAACTCTGTGTGGAAGTGATATCATTAATTTGGAGCACTTGGAAAAAGAAAAATGTATGCTATGTAACTTAACAGATTTTTAAATAAATATATTTTATCTAAATAGCGAAAAGATAAAAGCAAAAAACAAAAGAAAATAAAACCCGAATTAACAAAAAGACGATGTCGGAATAACAAAAAACGAAAACGCAATAGTAAAAAGACGACAACTGGGAGTTGGTGAAATATTCTGGAAGTGACGTTAAGCCCTAATCAAACAAACAAACAAATAAACAAACAAATTATTTTACAGTACGTGCACATTTCCAAAATACAATTGTGGTTTTTTCATTCTAAATAATGAAAACAAAAGTATTGTGGCGCAGGGTAGAGGTTTATTTTAAGGTTGAAATATAGAAGTGTTTAAACTTTATTTGAGCTTGACGATGTTTGACATGTTACATATGTACGGTCGATGGCATGTACATAATGCAGTACTATTATACGGGCTTCGGGAGTCCTTTCTTTCTGTCCATTGTAGTGATTACATTTTGTAATCATTGTTACGTTTGTTAATTGAAAAAGTATTTGTTTTTCGATATTACAATATTCAAAGTATGTTTGGTTCTTTTTTTCTGTGTGCATTTCACGTTTTCCTTTTGTTTGTCCATTTCCATTGACGTACAGCTTTTGAATACTGTCTTGGTTTTTCGTATTTACTACTTAACATATCAAATAGTACATGAACATACAATTTACAAATATTTGGATTCGAAAACAAGTTTAAAACGTACTTTAATCGTCTTTCTCATAATGGCAAGCAAAAAGTAGACATAATGTGTAATAGAAATAGTAGGTCATTTTAATACGATCAGAGTACGTAAACTTAAAATACATTGAAAGAACAGCCACGTTCATATTTGTGTGAAATACGATTTATCATTCAGAAATGTTGTCTGTAACACACTAAGGTGTGAAATATATATAAATAAGCTTTGACTACCCTTGCACTATCGTTTTGATTTTACGTATAAATGAACTTTTTACTTATACATTTTATTGTGGATAAATACCGGAGCCTTAAAGTAAAATTGTAAAAACAAAATGAAATATTACGTGATACTGTTACGGTCATGTTTTTTAGGGGAATTAACGTCAGTTCTAGAATATATCACTTTCTCTTATATTATATCACTTTCTCTTATATCGCAAGTAATAACCAAAAGAGAAAGGGGGAAATAGGAACATCTGTTAGCGTAATGAGTAACGGGAAAGTAAAGTAGTAATTATAGTACATTAATAAATAAGGATAGATCAATGCAATGTATGCACAAGGGACCGCCAGCCTACCGTCCCCTCAGCTGGGATCTGATTTTGATTGCGCCTAACAGGAAAATGAGCTCTGACAAACAAACATCTCCCCACACACACACTCGTCTTCCGCGATAATAGAGATATACTGTTCACTATTGACACGAACAACTGTTTTCTTTTTGCTTCAGTCTTTGTAAAATATTTTACTTCGGATACAGCAAGTTTGATTTCACGTCAGTAGATAAATTGTGTCGAAAAAAACTAGTACGAAAAACTTTAGAATAGGTAAAAGTTCAGGGTATGGTGACCTCGAATCAATGTGTATTTTAAGGGGAATTCTCTCAGATCAAATAATTATGTTTTAAAACCTACTGATTGGTGTTTTCGCAGTGGTCACGTGTTCTCAAATATCTTCATAAACATCTAAAACAGGGCGTTCCCGGATCTGAAACTTAATCATTATTTTTGGTTGTTTGTTTAATGCTATAAATACTAGAGTAAAACTCTGTCGACGGCATCCTACTTTGGCTGTATCACTTGCTGGTTCACGTGTAAACAAGTATACCCTTACAATTGACGCTCCTAGATCGACTGAACGTAAGTACACAGAAATATTTTATTAAATATGTAACTAGTTATAAGTATTACTTATACTCATGGAAGTCTTGTATATTGCATTAATTACACTTTTGAACATTTGATTTTTAACTTGTTTTCTTTCCATGTTTGATTTTACTCGAGCGTTTGTTGTTGACGTTTAATTCGTAGCAAGATGTGTAATCTTGGACAAGGGTATCTCACACAGAGTATTGTTTTTTCCTCTCATAGATGTAAGTTATGTTTGTTAAAAATGGTGACCCGATTCAGTCAGTATTTATATTATATTTTGGTCATCTTGGCAAAACATTTAACACATAAATGTGTTAAGTTTCTTTTCAATTCATGATCAAACTACATCAAACGTATGTCTCAAAGGACTTGGTCGATTTCAAGCAATAGAAATATAATGTCTTGCCAGAGAATTGTATACTTGCGATTGTTAATGGGAAGTTAAACATAGAGTAGAAGAAATTCTGTCATTTTTATCCCCCGATTAAAATTGCGGGTATCGTTCTACGTCGGTCCGCGTGTTCATGACTAGTCTTGAGGATTGTTGTAACGTCATTTTAATTATTTCATTCTATTCTGGTTCTGGATTACTTTATGCAGATGACATTGGTTTAGTTTGTCAATGTCTTTAACTTAAGCTTGATACATGTATCTCTTCGTTCTTTATTACTTTCTCTCCCTCGCTCATTATTTTTTCAATTAACCATTCATGTTGTTTCTTTCATAAAATATGTCTGCTTTAAAAAATGTGTCGAATCTTTCACAGCCATTAGGACCCATACGAAAATTTCAAGATTGAAATATTGATGTATTATACGGGACGGGTTGCCTCACACAGAGTTTTGGCTCCTACCTCTTGTAAATATCATATTTACCGGAGGCATGATTAAGATTGCATTTTTGCATTTGTAAAGTTGTTATATACGTTTTGAAGTGAAGGTGTGCATTTGAACGTTAGGGATTGATTCGTGCATTTTAGATGATTTACCATAGGTTTAACCTAATCCATTTGAAACATTAAATTTTAATTGGGACACACTCTATATGTTATCTTCTCCAATCGCATTGCCTTGGCACATTGCTTATTTATAACATACATACTGAAGAAGCGAATGTGAAATTTGAGAATTCATCGACAGATTTTCTGCTAATTTCGCTGTAATACTTTGTTTAGCCAATGGAAAAAACACTGGGCGATTATTGATCATGAATAACAAGATTTAGAATATAAATCACAAGCTTACAATATACAAGCATTAAGATTGTCAAATATTGCAAAGATTGATGTCGGGATTTCAAAGCATCCTTATCCTCCCTTGAAAACCTCACCTGCTAAAATTAACTATCCAAATTAAAATATTCCAGCGCAACTTTTTTTTTAAATATTTATATTCATAATGAGATTGTACATACTAGTATTAGTACCACATAACTAGTCACGAATTAGCCATGGACCGTAGAGAATACAGTTTTATATTTACCTGTATTCGAAATCTCTGTACTTGTATTTTTGACATTTCGGCTCTTTTTTATTGTAAGCAAGTCAGTTAGTCCGTCTGTCTGTCGTTTGATAATATCAAATTATATATATAAATATAATTATGTTATAACATCACCTTTGAGAACTGGGTTGTTGAAACATTTATCCAAAAGAATACGTTTCAAATTTCCTATTGTTAACTGCACGCATATCTTAAATGTTTACAAGACAATTTTATAGTATTGTTTGGGTTTTGTTTTTTGTCCTTCATTACTGTCGTGATTTCCCCCTCCGCCATTGGCATCAGAGCTTTATTGAGGTCTTATCTATTCTTAATTAATTTGGTATGACGTAAATTGTAATGTCCAAGAAAACGAGATGAATGAAATCATTTAAGCAAGACAATTTTGTATTTTTGTTGGGGTATGGATTTTGTGCATCGTAACCATCTTGAATTTGTTATCACCGTTTCCCCTTTGGCTCTGTAGTTTTTATTTACCTAAGGCTTGTCTATTCTTAAAATAATTTTACCTATAGCGTCCATTTATGACGGCTGCTGTAAAGCAAAATCTGGTGTTTGCGACGGGGTGTCTAACACATAAATATCATATTCATCGGATGCATGTTTCAGAATGCATTTTTGTATTTTTAATGCCAGACTCATTTGGCTGGTTCATTCTGTTGATCCTATTTCTTGTAGCTATTTGTGTTTTAATAACCTTTGTTCTGTTGATCCTATTTCTTCTTTTATACTAGTATATACCACAAGCGAAGACATTTTCTATACTCAATTATTCATCGATACACGAAAGTAAGTTATAAAATAACACAGGAGAAAAACCAAACAATATAGGACGGGAAGAGAAGCGGCGACAGGAACGAGAAATCAAAGCAATAGGGATAGTTAAAAAGGAAGGGTGAACCCACACAACGGCGTTTAAGACTCTTCTTCTATTGAACATACATTTAACATGGGGATCTTGACAGTGCTGGAGGGAGGGGGATATAAATCCCTGTACACGGGACCACCAGCTTAGAGTTCCCTCCAAAGCACATAAACCAAAATATAGGACAGGAAGAGACGCGGCGACAAGAAAGAGAAATGAAAGCAATACGGATTCACACTTCTCCTCCTGTCCTATCACTATGTGTCTTTCTTTGTTGTTCGTAGCGATATCCTTGAAGTATATCCGAGTCATCTTTTTTACGGAGACTTGGTTTCATAAATTGAAAAAGCGTCAGCTTCCAGTTTAATGTTGAGTAATTGTTTGCAGAATCAATCGTCGTAAATATGCTCCACGTGTAGTACACAATATATAGTCGAACATAGAGTATGGTATTTGGTCCTTGTACAACCTCTGCTCTACATAATCTGCAGAGCTGCACATTATTGGCAACGCTGAGGGGATTTGGTTATGAACTATATTCAAACCTTTTCAGAGGTAGGGGTCTGATGCTCTGTCCCTCCCCTCTATTGCCAGTCGAACTTCTTTTTAAATGTTGACCCTTCCTTAATGCTATCCCTGTGCCGATGCAGCACAGTCCTTTTTTGTGCAATCTGATGTTTATATCGTACTAAGGTTGTATGATGTAATCTCTTGACTCTTTACATTTCGCCATTCAGCCTTTTTAGTATTATTTTGTAATACTGTTATAACAAATGATGGTGTCTTTTGTGTGTGCCTTCCTTGTGTTGGACACGTCGTGCTAGGGAGGTTTGAACGCCTCGATAACCTGTTAAGATTACTTTTTATCTCTACAGGAACAGTTGATCATGCGATATCTGGTATGGCAAATTGCGTTCGTACTGCTGGTTGGTGGAATGTTGCTTACAGTGGAAGCCGATGGAGAAGAAGCCTCAGACCCATGTATCGAACAAGTCCTAGAAAGTATTCTGCAAGAATTAAATGACTGTTTAAACGCCACTTTAGTAGAAGCTGAGGAAATTCTTTACACGCTTTTAATAGAGGAAGTCTTGAATTTTTGGAACGTGGTTTTAGAGAAATATAGCGATTTTCAAGAAGTTGTTCTTGAGATAATCTGGAACTTTTATAACCAGATTCTTCAGAAAATTAAGGAGTTTAAAGACTGTATTGTTCAGGCATTCACGGAGTGTCTCAATATATTTATACAAAAACTCAAGAACTTTCTGTGGACGATTTATAATAGGATCATAGACTGTTTCATTAAAGCTTACAAATGTTATAAGTACTGTGAAGACTACTGCAAATGGCAAGAAGAGAGAAAACAAAGCGAGTTACAGTATCTGATTGAACAATGTAATTGCTGGTTGACATTTCCTGACGACGATCAAAGGCGACAAGCTTGTTTGTTGAAAGCTTATTTAGACTTTATAATACGGAACCACCTAATAGATGCTGCCCATCCACTTAGACACATGTGTCCTGAGGCAAAACGACGTCCAAAACCAAAAGTCCCCGAATATGATTGTCCATATATAAACGTAACACAAACTAATGAAACATCTACAGCATCTACTGCCAAACCTACATCATCTTCTGTCAAACCTACAACATATACTGTCAAACCTACAACATCTACTGTCAAACCTACAACATCAACTGTCAAGCCTACATCATTTACTGCCGAACCCACAAGTAAAAAATACACAGCTGCAACTACTAAACAGACGACTTTGTTTCAACTCTTAAATACAACTACCGTTTGACCTAAAGCACAAACACTGTCATTTCATTAACAATCACAAAACACGTTTACAACACCTATAACTACTTTTTAAATCTCAAATATAAATGACTGTTCTGTCTTAAACAAGAGGCTTATCATGCTTATTAACAAAAATGCTTACTTTAGTGAACCACTGCTTTAGTTATTTGTACGTATGTTTCAATCTAAAATGTAAAAAACGTTTTGGTCTGAAGTGAACACGAAACAAATGTTTAAATATATCAGACATATATTTTTCATGAATTGTTCTATTTGTGTTGATAAGTATTCGTATTTTAAACCTTGTTTGTGCATATAGACTAAATACTATTGTATGAACATGTATGTAAAGCTAGTTTGTGATTTTGTTTTTAAACGTCTCTCATAATTCTAGTAAGAATGGATTGTGTGCTTTTTTAATTATGTATTGATATTGTGTAATACAAATGACTGTACATAAGGTGAGACGTAAATAAAATTTATGTCTGTCTGCATATTC
>JAUMGZ010198137.1:0-11802 GCA_032359645.1 Pododesmus macrochisma | reverse complement strand
CTGTGCTTTGCTTTGCTAAATACTTATGTAAGCTTACGGGTCATATTGATGAATTGATTATTATTCGTGTGTATGTATACTATGTTAAAATAATTCTGAACAACATTTATGAATTAATGTGTGTGTAAATTTGTAAGTTTGTGTGATATGTTAAAATAATCACGAACAATGACGATGCATTAAGCCATCTCTATACTGTATATATGTATAATTTTTTATATATATATGGTTTATGAGAATAAAGAAATTGACACAAACGGAAACGGTGCCCCACACATCAAACTGTCGCTTTACTATTATCGTTTTTAAACTTTTATCCATAAAAGTCTACGTGAATCTAGATCTGTATAGTCCTATAACATCAGACTCCGCGGTTTGTTTTTTAACCGCGGAGTCTAGATCTGATGTTATATAGGACTCTGTGAATCTGGAAACACAATGGACCTAACACTTTCCTCGATAATCCACGTTTAGTATCTGGAGGAGGTTCAATTCATTGTACAGTAAATTTCTAACGACAGAACTTAGCGTTAGATCTAATCAGAAACTTCAATATTTTAGATAAAAGTCCAGTTAAACTTTATAGATCTATGCTTTTTGATATTCTCTGGCAGTGCTCTTTTTAAAAGTTATTTTTGTTTTTAATAATACTTCTTTTGTTTTAGTTTAAAAAAAATCTTGTGGGCAGGTCACAAATGGCTGTTGTATTTTCCTAAGTGCTTTTAAAATAGTACTGTGCTGGAAGGTAAATATTGATAAATGGACTCAATTAGGAACATATTTGTATTCAGGAAGGTTTTCTTGTTGTATAAAGATGGGTTTTGAATAAAGTTTGTAATATTTAAGCGGCGAAGGGAACTATTTTTTAGGGTTTCCCCAGAGCTAAATTAAGAGAGATTTTGGCGATTCCCCAGTTTCCGGCTCCAGTCATTTCAGATTTTAACGCATACTGCAGAAGACTATATAAAAATTGTTTCAAGTTTTCCTGTAAGGTGTCTATGTGTGTAGAAAGTAAGTCATTTGTCCGAAAAAATGCATTTTAAAAATTCTGTGTCATTTTCCCATTTAAAGGTGACAAGTATTAAAGGATTATATATTATTTGTGGCCTTTTCCCTATGGGTGTTGTGCCCAACCTGTTCAAGCACAGACGCTTGAAGTTCTATCAATCAATAAATCATGTTGACAAAGTCTAGTTTACTATCTTATATATATATAGTAAAGGTACCAAAGCTCAAGGGAGGTTACTCCGAGAAAAAAAAGGAAAACCCTTCCTAGTGCTTTCTTCAGGCTATGACAACACCGCAAATTAATTTGAATGCAATAAACATGGTTTCAAGAACTAACCTATTATGTTTCTGACGTAGGCTTCTATTTATTTAACTTTCAATTCCTCAAACAACATCAGCAGTGGCACGTACATGCTCTCCTACCATTGTACACAATCACCCAGCAAAACACCGTTTGGATTTTCGCGGGTGATACCGGTTTTCTAAACAAAAAAAACGGGCGACGGTTTACTCTTACTATAGTTCGCATTTAACTAATTATTTCACCGGTTACTTGACAATAACACGGAATTGTTGTGCGCACGATTGGCCACATGTAATATACAGTGAAACTCTTACGCAGCATTTTTTGAAAAAGCGTATATATATACCCCCAAATATATAATAAAGTTAGGCAGAATAAACATTTTCAAAACGTCCTATCGCCAAATAACCCGTGAAAAAAAAGCTAAATGCGGACTATAGTGAGAGTAAACCGTCGCCCGTTTCTTTTGTTTAGAAAACCGGTTATCGCCCGAGGAAATCCGAACGGTGTTTTGCTGGGTGATTGTGTACAATGGTAGGAGAGCATGTGCCACTGCTGAAGTTTTTTGAGGAATTGGTAGTTAAATAAATAGAAGCGTACGTCAGAAACATAATAGGTTTGTTCTTGAAAACATGCTTATTGCATTCAAATTAATTTGCGGTGTTTTCATAGCCTGAAGAAAGCACTAGGAAGGTTTTTCCTTGTTTTCTCGGGAGTAACCTTCCTTGAGCTTTGATACCTTTACTATATATATATAAGATAGTAAACAAGACTTTGTCAACATGATTTATTGATTGAAAGAACTTCAAGCGCCTGTGATATAGGCTACATTACTGTCAAGATCGACATCTCGCGCAAGACTAAAACGCGGCGAAATAGGGTGTCTTCTATCAAGTCCGAAGTATTTCAATATATAGACAATCAGTATTTAAAATCAAGAATTATTTAATATTGCTAATACGAGAGATATATGTGACATAAGTTACATGGTTTTGCTATCAAAATAAATACATGCACATTCAAAACAAAAATGAATAAATAAATAAATCAATCAAATATTTAATCAATTAATTATTTAATTAAGGAACTTTCACTACTACTCTGTTTAATTAATTAATAAACAAACAAATAAATACTTGATGTTCAAACCATATCGTTAATCGATTTACTACTACATGTATGTTTTATAAAAAAAAAGATAAAGAAAAGAATATATGTGTGTAAAGGTGTACAGATGTAATACATTAAATTATAAAAATTGATTCAGAGGAAATTAATTGTATCATATATATTATGAAGACGTCTTTTTGAATATTTAGAATTTGAATTTTAATGATTCTTTTAAGCAACACCAGACACCGAATTATTTGTAACAGTTTTATTAAGAATAAATTCTCTAAGTAGAAAATAACATATAATAATAATTTTAAGTAATAATTGCCAATATATGAAAATAGTTCGATTGAAATTTATTCTGTTTTAAAACGCATATTTTGAGCAGTTATTTTGTTTTATTGTGGGTATACTTTTCTTCAACATATTTCATATCAAGCTGAGACTTCACTTATTTTCAGAAGTGCAAACGCAGATCCCACTTTTGAAGTGTTGGTTAAATGAAATGTAATGTCGCAAAAACATTGACGGGGTATCATATACAAACATGTATCCGCACTATGATTCTGACACTGAGACTCTGTTTTAGATTTTAGCGATGATCGAGAGACTAAGTCTGCGCACTTAAACCACCAATGTATGCCGAACTCGAATATCCGGGATAATGGGCAACAAGTTACGTGAATATCACAGTTAGGCTTTGTAAAAATATAAAATTAGCATTTTCTCTTTTTATATTTTCTTAGTCTTTTAACAAAACAAGACATGTTACAGAGTTGAGTCCAAGGACCGTGACGACAGTAATTACATGCTATTTAAGTTGTGATCAAACTAATACAGATGGGAACTTATGAAGAATTCTTTGTTGTGATTAATACCGAAAGTGGAAGATATAATAAAACAGTTATTGGAAAATAAAATTGAAGCAAGTGTCAAAGTTTCGGGCCGGTAAGCGGAGTTCTATAGAGCTATTCTAATTTAATGTTTACTGCACACTTTTTATGTTTGGTGGTATTGAGGATAGGCGTACTCGAAGCGTTTCTGTTAAATGTGTAGGCTTTTCTGTAAACAGGTACCCAGTTGTGTAATACAATATTTGTTGCGTATCAAAGTGGATGTCCTCAAGCAGCATTCTATCTCTTCAGCAGAAAAATGATCGATACGGTTATTTTTTTATACAGCCATGTATGTGTCTTCAGTGACATCTTTATTTTGTTTCGTAGTTTACGGTGATGTTCCTTAATATGTTTTGAAAATTATTGAATACAAAAATAGTAGGAAAATTCTTTATATTATGAAAATGCTGTCCTGAACCTGTTCCGCAGAATCGCATGTTTAGTCTCTATAACCTTATCACGAAACGGGTCGTGCGAATAATTTACACCTGCCCGAACAATGTTGGTGCAGTAATATGACAGATTTGAGAGAGTGACCTTGTTTCCTGTCAATTTTGACTTCGCTTCGCATGATCACTCTCTCAAGATTTTATGCATGTGTATAATTAGAATTATATATTGTGGTACTTTGTCTTGCCGCCCTTTTCCGTCAGCTACAGTATCTTACATTTATAATTAAAGTGCGCCAATTCGTCTTTTACATTGAATAAACCAGTGTCAGAGTTTTTTTTACTTGGGGTTTAACCGTCACGTTCACATAATTTCAGATGAGGCCAAACAAGATAACCCCAGTGATTGGACAGAAAAAATATAGCGGCAACTTCAACCAGTGACGTACAGCTGCATGCACATAATTTTTGTAAAGAGAGAGAGAGAGAGAGAGAGAGAGAGAGGGGAGGGTGGGGGTACACGCATGCGGTCAAAAACGCTAATAAGTTAAAAGTTAAAAAAAAAAAAAAAAAAAACCTTGAAATTCATGTTTCAATCGGCTAGCAGGTTACGCTGATATAAATTGTTATGTTAGGAGAAAAAATTGATGAACTGAAGTCAAGTTCTTCTGTCATTTGTCCAGGTCTAGTTTGTTTTGAATACAGGACAGTTTATAATATGGCAATGGCGTTTGTTATAATTTTTTTAAATAAGAATTTTACTTGGAATAATATTCATTGTATTCGTTTTAAGTTTTACAAGACTGGATACGGCACAAATTAAGCAAACAAGCAATTAACCCGGAGAGGTCAAATATTACTTGCTAAAAAAGGGCACTCGCTTCATGCTGTTAGATTGGTGCTAGAATCCACGGTCGTAAGATCGAATCCCGGTCGGGTCAAAACCTAAGACGTTAAAATTAGGCAATCTTCTCGCTCCCTGCTAAGCGCTCTGCATTACTGGGTAGGAGGAGGACTGATTGGCTCGGTGTCAGCATAAACTATCGAGTGCAGTATCTTGTCGATGTGTCTGCGGCGTGATAGTTCAGTGAGACAGCACTATAAAGTCGCCAAAAGTGCGCACTGTCGCAAGCAGACACCGTCTCGATATGACCTATACATGAGTGAAGGTGACGCTAAACCCCAATAAACAAACAATAAACAAGCAATGCAACCTCTGTGTACTTTATTTCTTAACAATTTTAATTATATGTATTTCAACCGTTAAATGTTTGTTTTTTATAATTATTCTTCGAATAAAAATATGTTAAATAAGTCAAAACATCGGTTGTTTTTCTACAATGTTGGTGATCATAAATTGACAATTTTTTTCTCTCAATTACAATATTGTTCAATATTAATTCTATTAACAGTAGCTGAAAAAAGGACTATCTTTATCTAGAAAATATCAATACCCGTAGTACGTTAACATTTTAAACAATAAGTAGGTTACTTTTGTGAAACACGTTCATGAAAACGTAAATGGCTAACAAATCTAGATACTCGTCTTGAAATGTTCAATTCCACAAATATCAAGAACTTTCATAGTAATTTGAAAGTTCCTGCAAATATTGATTCTTAAAGATACAATATAAGATTGACATTTTTACTCTTGTACTTGTTATCTTCTTAAAAATCAACATATCTTACAGGTACAGCAAACCTGTTTATACCTTACTCTTATCGTATTATTGGGTGTTATATTTAGTTACTTATGGGTGCAATGGACGAATTAACGGTTAAACGCACTATTAGCGATGCACTGGCCCGATGAATTCAATATCACACGCAATGTTACAGAAAAATAGGTAAATTACAACTGTCCGTTGAACTCTGCGGGATTATGTAATCACACCACAGGTACGACAGCCGATCGCGAAGGTGTGAATGGAATACGGGTAAGTGACAATATGCACTCACCTGTGTAATATTTAACCGAAGCTGATTACAGTGTGTTCTTTTCCTCAAATAATTAAAAGTGTCGGAGTATATTACAGTGGTAGGCGGGGTTTGACACAAAAACGGTTCTTGCGTTTAATTACATGTATTCAAACCGTTACACATATGATACAAATATTGTGGCAGATTTATAAAAAAACCCACATGTAAAATGCTCTAAATTCTGTTCTTTTAACGATAGGCTGTATGGTGTTTTGATAATGTTCGGCACACGTACATGTAGAGCTAAAATAACGTTTGGTGTACACGGATATTGAATTTCGATGTTTTTCAAATATCAATATAAAAAACTGTCGCCTCGATTTTCTTAAAAGGAATATATTTATGTTCGCGAATTTATTAAGAAGAACAGAATGTGAAATTTAATAATTTCTGTTGAAGGGATAACAATATATGAAGTTTTATAGTTGGCACATATTTCTCGCGAACCTATCGTTTCCAACGCACGATACCAGTAGTTCATGCCATGCATCAAGCTGTCTCAAAATAAAAAATAAACTATCGCCTCGATTTTCTTAAAATGAATAGATTTTTGTACGCGAATTTATTAAGAAGAACATATGCAAAATTAAAAAATTTCTGTTGAAGGGATAACAATATATGAAGTTTTATAGTTGGCACATATTTCTCTCGATCCTATCGTTTCCAGCGCACGATACCAGCAGTTCATGCCATGCATCAAGCTGTCTCAAAATAAAAAAATAAACTATCGCCTCGATTTTCTTAAAATGAATAGATTTTTGTACGCGAATTTATGAAGAAGAACATATGCAAAATTTAACAATTTCTGTTGAAGGGATAACAATATATGAAGTTTTTATGATAGGCACATAATTCTCGCGATCCTATCGTTTCCAGCGCACGACACCTACGGTCCATGCCATGCATCAAGCTGTCTCAAAATAAATAATAAACTATCGCCTCGATTTTCTTAAAATGAATAGATTTTTGTACGCGATTTTATTAAGAAGAACATATGCAAAATTTAAAAATTTCTGTTGAAGGGATAACAATATATGAAGTTTTATAGTTGGCACATATTTCTCGCGATCCTATCGTTTCCAGCGCACGATACCTACGGTCCATGCCATGCAACAAGCTGTCTCAAAATAAAAAATTAACCATCGCCTCGATTTTCTTTGAATGAATATATTTATGTACGCGAATTTATTAAGAAGAACATATGCAAAATTAAAAAAATTCTGTTGAAGGGATTACAATATATGAAGTTTTATAATAGGCACATATTTCTCGCGATCCTATCGTTTCCAGCGCACGATACCAGCAGTAAATGCCATGCATCAAACTGGCTCAATATCAACGTAAATTTAAAGGTCTCTCAGTTGCACGATGCGATCGGTTTAAGCACACGCTACAATGCGGTTACAATGCACGATTCATAACCGCGAAACGATTTTTGCGTGCAAACCGCATGATAGACGATTATAGTGGTGCGTGTGCATGGACCGTGCATCGTTTCGAGTGCGTGTATTGTGGTTGCATTGTGCGTGTATCGTGCGTGCATCGTGCATGCATCGTGTGCATCGTGTGCGTGCATCGTGTGTGTATCGTGCGTGCATCGTGCGGTTGAATGGACAAGAAACACGTTTCTGGGTATGTACTACCTATAGTTTGGTAAAATGATGGTCTTTTTATATTTTGTTAACCTAATACTTATACATAAAAATTTACATGTATATCTCATTTATATGTTTCTTGTTCATTACCATATACATAACATTATACTGGAGTGCAAAAAGTTTGAGGAAAAAATGGAAGATCCAATTTTTTTGAATAACCCTATGTTAAAAATAGATATCTATTTTCGCCAATAATTGTACATGTGCATCATATATCCGGAAACTGAAAGTACATGTATCAATTATACTGAATACTTACACAACATTATGTATGTCAGGAATACAACACTCAATCTCAAATTCTTCTTTAGCTTCATTAAGAAATTTCTAAAATGAGAGTATAAAGCACTTATAAAAACAGAAATAATCTGAAATAAAATGAAAAGTAAATAAATTTTATTAATGCACACTAAAATAATCATGAAATATCATATATATAATTATCACATTTTGGTCAGGGTGATATGACATATTATCTTCCCGAGGAAAGGTACTGTTGCCGAGGCGAATTTTATTACATTGACATATTTTATAGTTCTTAGCCGTGTTATGCCGTGTGATAGTTTTAGGCCATATCACCCTCTCATATATCTTCTTATATGCTATAGCTCTAAGCATGGGGTGTTATGCCGTATGATTATATTAGGCCATATCACCCTCCCTCTATATTCTTACCAAAATGCATATAGAACAGTAAAAAAGTGTCTTCGGTCAATTGACCAATCAGAAGACAGAACAGACACGTGATTTGTAATAATATAGGTTTGTTTATTTGTTTAATTAGTGCTTAACGTCACGTCTAGAATCTTTCAACGATATTGTGACAAAAGACCAAAGGAAAAAAAACTAAAACATATTAGAGGAAGAGAAGCGGTGACAGGATACGAAAGTAATAGGGATAGTTAAGAAAGAAGGATGAGCCCATGCAACGGCGTTTCCGCCAAATCTTATATCTAACTTTACATGGGGATTTTTATCGTGACAGGGGGTATATGATATCACTATTAGGAATGTCATACTGATATAACACACCATTGAATGGTCTTCAAATTATGAAGTAATTTTGTGGAGGCTTCTTCCCTACAATGTTAGCTGCAGATTGCCCTGCAGCATGGCACTATAAGCATGCAGGCAATGAGGCATGCCTGTTTTTGTTGTTTTAACTTGTTTAGTCTGATTTGATAACATTCCCCTATATATGCAGTCCCCCATGTTTTGATATTGACAATATAAATGAGACCATGAACATTCTCAACAAGCGCAGTGGCTCAGAGGTAGAATGTTCGTTTGTGCTGGTAGGTTAAGTTTCGAATCCCAGGCAATGGTTCAAATCCTGGTCTCATTAAAACTGAAATAATTGAAATTAGGCAATCTTTTTGTGCCCTGCTAAGCGCTCAGCATTTCTTGGTAGGAGAAGGACTGGTTGGCTCGGTGTCGGGATAATGTGACCCAGTGAAATATTATGTCAAAGTGTCTGCAGCATGATATTTCAGTGCAACATCAATTTAGAGTAGCCATCAGTGTGCACTGTGACCAGCAGACCACGTCTGGATATGACCTCGATATGAGTTAAACCCCAACTAAACAATTAAACAAACCCTTGACATTCTAGGTCAATCGTGTTAATTTGATAAAATCCTTTTTGTGGTTAACATCAATTACATGAAAACTCAAATGACATTTATATTCCGGTATATGTTATTATAAATAATAAAATATAATACACATAAAGGAATTTTATAAGAAAATGTAAAAGCACAGAAGTTTAAAATTAACTTTATTGTAGGTTTAACAAATCACGTACAAATTATATTTTTCAGTATTGTTTTCAAACTAATTCCATATATTTTGATATACAGATAATCAGTGGCCTTTTATAGAAACAAATAACATAAACAAACACAATGATATTATTCAAATACATTTACTTGGATTCTTCTGTATATTGCAGTCATAAAATTCTTCAAAAATATGATATTAATATTGAAAGTTCAAACTTGATTTCCGATTCATTATTTTATTATATAATTGTATGACATCTCTTTCACCTGTCATGGTTTACCACATTTATATATATTTTAGACTAATTGAATTGTCAATACTGATTATCAGTAACAGTCCAAAACAAATGTCAAGATAAAAATATCACTAATATAATAGTTGAATTCAAGAGTACATCACTTAATTTCACTCGGTCTAAAGAAAATATGGCAATGAAATTTTGCGACGCTTTAATTTTCCTCAGCTTCAGTAAAAAATAAATAAAAAAAGAGAAATATTAAGTGTGTGTTTTTGTTTCAGTGCATGTATACTTAGTCCTCTCAGTATGATAAATTGGAAAAATAGGAGGTATAGTGAGTTTGAGTATTCTAACGTTTTGATATGACTCCTATGTATACAAAGCATGTGAACCAAAATACATTTATGTGCAGAATAGTGTACTTGTACACAACAACATCAAATAACAAAGAGTTTTAATCAATAGATATAGAGAAAAAAACAGATTTCATCCATTAAAACTTGATTTTAATTATTTACAAGTATAGCTAGATCGTCATTAGGGTTATAGCACATCAAAAAACTTTGAGGAAAAGAAAGCTTAATACAAAGAAAAAGTGTGTGTGTACGGAAGCCCCTTGATGCCACTTAACAAATATTTTTTATCTGGCGGCTGCTACTTAACTAACTAGCTGTTTAATTTACTTGAGTTTAACATCCCTTTTGGCTTCAACTCATGTAAAGGTCATATAGAGACGGTGTCTGGTTGTAATAGTGCACACTTATGGCAACTTAATAGTGCTGTCTCATTGAAATCACGCCACAGACAAAAAGGACATGATACTTATAAATTAACTCGGCCTCATTAATCTGACACCGAGCCAACCAGTCCAACTCCTACCCAGAAATGCTGAGTGCTTATCAGGAAAGGAGAGGATTTCTTAATTTTAATGTCTTTGGTTTCGAAGCAGCTGGGATGTAAACCCCACCTGGCATTCTAACACCAGCCTACCAGCACGAAGTGAATGCTCCAAGTCTGTATCTATAATGGCCGACGTGTAGCAACCCTTAGTCAGTTACAACAACCATTACCATGTAACAATAATTTAGGCCAAACTTACAGTTGCCTATGGACAATGTCCAAATGGACTTCTGCTCTCAAATTTTCTGTAGTCGTCGCATATCTATTGTGGCTGATTTGAACTATTTCAGTATTTCGTGCACCAATTTTGTTTAAGATTATAAGGGGGTCACTATATGGCCTCAGGATCCATGAACTTCTACTATATGACATAATTTATATTTTTAGGTCTTATGGAGACAGCACTTACTTGTGACAGTGCACACTGGATGCGACTTATAGTGCTGTCTCACTGAAATATCAGGCTGCACACATATTAACATGATACTTAACTTAGTCACATTATCCTGACACCAAGACACACTGTCCTTTTTCTATCCAAAGAAACTGAGTGTTAAGCTAACATAATTTCAATGATAAATAAGTATCGGCCACCAGATAAAACATTTTTCCTTGGTGGCACCATCAGGCTTCCATGTGTGTGTGTGTGCCTGCATGCATGTGTGGTGTTCCACATACTGTGCATGCTTCATGGTGATTAAAGTATAAACTGAAACTGCTTGGGATCCATAAAAATGATTGTCATAAATGATAAGGAAAGGCAGCTGGCATTGACCTATCAATTTTATTTTGTTTTTGTTTGATTTTTTTTTAAATAGATCATAAAACAATTTTTTTATTAACAAATCAAGGACCCACATACACTAAAGCGGAATGTAATAACATAGTCCGAGTTTCCTCTGACTTTCTCTCGCATAATCCAAATATAAAAGCAGGCAGAAAGTCAGAGGAAACTCGGACTATAGTAATAACATTCATGAATCAATGACAATAACAGAGAAAGGGCCGCTTTCCGCGGGCCGTAATAAACGTACAAAACATATGACAAAATATTATATTGTGATAAGTTTTCACACAACCATAAAGTTAAAATATCAAAATTGTGTGCAAACAGATGACTTCTCATCAAGTGAAACCGAAAGTAGATTAATTCACTAAATCTAGATCTATTTCGTATAATTTGTAAAGAAACTCAATTAATATGACTGTTTCGATTCGACAACACGTGAATAATTAAACAAATTAGACATTTATTCTGACTTTCAATCGCAAAATAAATCTACAGATGAAAACGATACCACAACGTCCACAGCAGTCATAAACACACCGAATGTGACACACGGTTGTTGCCGGCCTAATGCACACGTTTTGCAAACTGACGAAGTTGAAACCATCGAAAATACGTAGATGTATGCAGATAATTTCACCGAAAAAACAACCTTACCCTTTAATGACACATGTCCGGTATGCTGCGACGAAACTTGTCATTGAGTTGCGGACAGCCAGTGCAGGTCATGCAACAGTGTGATCGCCT
>JAUMGZ010198136.1:0-23565 GCA_032359645.1 Pododesmus macrochisma | reverse complement strand
CATCTACAACTCTTTGTGACACATAGCTATGACAGACAGAGCATCTACAACTCTTTGTGACACATGGCTATGACAGAAAGAGCATCTACAACTCTTTATGACACATGGCTATGACAGACAGAGCATCTACAACTCTTTATGACACATGGCCATGATACAACAGAGCATCTACAACTCTTTGTGACACATAGCTATGACAGACAGAGCATCTACAACTCTTTGTGACACATGGCTATGACAGACAGAGCAGCTACAACTCTTTATGACACATGGCTATGACAGACAGAGCATCTACAGCTCTTTGTGACACATAGCTATGACAGACAGAGCATATAAAACTCTTTATGACACATGGCTATGACACAACAGAGCATCTACAACTCTTTATGACACATGGCTATGCTACAACAGAGCATCTACAACTCTTTGTGACACATAGCTATGACAGACAAAACATCTACAACTCTTTGTGACACATAGCTATGACAGACAGAGCATCTACAACTCTTTGTGACACATGACTATGACAGACAGAGCATATACAACTCTTTGTGACACATGGCTATGACAGACAGAGCATCTACAACTCTTAGTGACACATGACTATAACAGACAGAGCAACTTCAACTCTTTGTGACACATGGCTACGACAGACAGAGCATATACAACTCTTTATGACACATGGCTATAACAGGCAGAGCATCTACAACTCTTTATGACACATGGCTATGACAGACAGAGCATCTACAGCTCTTTATGACACATGGCCATGATACAACAGAGCATCTACAACTCTTTATGACACATGACTATGATACAACAGAGCATCTACAACTCTTTATGACACTAGGCTATGACAGACAGAGCATCTACAGCTCTTTATGACAAATGGTTAAAGACAGACAGAGCATCTACAACTCTTTGTGACACATGGCTATAATACAACAGAGCATCTACAACTCTTTATGACACATGGCTATGACACAACAGAGCATCTACAACTATTTGTGACACATGACTGTGACAGACAGAGCATCTACAACTCTTTATGACACATGACTATGACAGACAGAGCATCTACAACTCTTCATCGCATACATAGCTAGGACAGAAAAACCTCTTCAATTCGCTTCGATAAATAAGTACATGTAAGAGGAACACAACTTCTACAACTTGCCTTAATGCAAATATATCACAGGTCCAACATCTACACAACTCGCATTTATTGGCGTGACCCGAGAGTTAAACGTCATTATACATGAAAATTGGATCCATGCACTAAATGTATTTCAATCTGAAGGACGGGTAACACATATAATACACCACCTGTCAGCTGTATAGAGTGAACAGATTGATCTTATGATATATGTCACCATGCCTGGGTCTGTCTGACTAGTTCTTCTTATGCATTCTGATTTTTCAATCATAATAACATTTATTTTTATGGTCTCATAATAAAGATTGGCTATACAGTAGTTCATTCTTATCGAGTCCGTACCGTGAAATATCAATCTGTCATTTTTACAAATTCACACTTTCTATTTAAATGTCCCATTCATAAATAAGGTATTGGAAATGTTAAAAGGGTAATCTTCACAAGCTTTTCACGACACATTTCTTGAAGTTAAATTAAAGATGCTTCCTCTGCAATAAATGAAAAATTTGGTGGGATTTTTTTAAATAAAATATTATTGTTATATGACAAACTGTCTTCAGAACAGTTCTCGTAATTTTTTTTTTATTTTTTTTTTATTTTCGAATTATTTCTGTTCAAAGTATATTCTATTGAAGTTATTTGAGCAGTACATTTTATGTTCCTGTGTCAATGTACGAAAAACGAATAAAGCCAAGAATGAAAACGACCATGTACATGATTTGCCCTCACTTTCTCGCTTTACACCTTCAGAGACCAGAAGAAGGGTAAATGTATTTGTATTAGCTGCAACGACTGTAGCCTTAAATAATACATTTTTCGTAGTAAATATTTTTTAATTTTGTAATTATTTCAAAAAAGCATCATTCTTTTGAAAAGTTGTTTTCATATACACAAAATTGTTCCTAGAGTTTTAAAGTAAACTCATACATGTCCTAACCGTAAACAACACAAACTCAACAATAACGACTCAGACTCGATATGTTACAAATGATAAGGTAAAAGAATTGATAAAACTAAAACTTGTTAAAAAATCTAATCAAAACTAACCATTTGTCTAATGTTTGCTCAACCTTCAGTTTTAGGTATACACGTGGAGCCAATAATCTGTTTTCTGTATTCAGTACATAAATACACCTTTAAAGTTACATACACACTCCGGTTCGATGAAAGCAATAACTTCAATAAAACGACGTATTTATTATAGCGCTATAGCTAGATTATGTGTCATAAAACGAATTTTTTTATAAGTCAGATGCAAAGTTTCAAGTCGGCGAAATATTTAAAAAAAAAAAATCACGAAAACCCGCCTCCTGATCGGTCAAGTTCCCTCGTTAGTATGCAGACGAAGGTAGGGTGGACAGCGATATAGTTTAAAAATAGCATCACTACCATTTATCTGAGTGAAAGATCTGTGCAAATATAGCCCGAAACAATTCAC
Organism: Pododesmus macrochisma; assembly: GCA_032359645.1. Lineage (NCBI taxonomy): Eukaryota > Metazoa > Mollusca > Bivalvia > Pectinida > Anomiidae > Pododesmus > Pododesmus macrochisma. Next base: position 20,971 of record JAUMGZ010198136.1, on the reverse strand, counting down.
AATTTCTAAACGCAGGTACCCGATTACACATTTTTCACTGAATGAGCTCTGCCCAATAACATAAACAAAAAGAAAACAACTACACTATCTAAATATCTGTCCCGAGCTATACCCACGTGACGACGACTATGGGATGTTTCCTTGTCTTGGTACATACGAAAGTTGAATCGTTATGCCTGTCAGTCATTTATAATTGCCCCGAATTATAAATTTTGGTAAATTTGGTAACTTTGTAAAGAGACAGGTTAAATTAACAAAAAGTTACTAACTTTCCATGATTTATAAAAATATTAATTTTGAAAATGAATTAAAAGCCAAGCAATAATTACTATTCGCTGGGATCAATATTGATCCCAGCTATTCGTTAGTGTGTATGTAACTTTAAAGTTGATCTCAATCACGACTCCTCGTTAATCTGGACACATTAACTCCAGCCCGATACGATAGACTCGATCAAAACCATAAACCACTATCAACTGAGATAAAAATATCTTTCCATTTGAACAGAGATGTATTTATTCTCTTAATATTTATGTGATAAAATTCGCTGAAAGCTTTTTATTTTCCAAAAAATATAGCTTTTATTGAACAATGCGAAAACTGTTTGGCGTAAGAGAAGTTATGAATACAATAATAAAAGTAAGCTGTTATTTATAGGAAACAATTTTTGATTTGATTTTAGATCTGATTATTGCATTTTAGATTTATATTTGATAGTTCTTGTAAGTGGCGACAAATGTGGAAAGCCAATAAAGCGAGAAATGGAATCGCACTATACCATTCAGTATTGTTAAGTGCTATACACTCCTACGTGTACATACCGAGGTACAAATGTCGGGATCATTTTATATAACATTTGTGCCGAATCTTTATAAACTGGTTCTTGTTATCTTTAATTGCATTTATGGCACTCATAATAACGTTATTTTCTCCCAGATCACGCTATGTAAGATAGAGTTTGCACATGAAAGAAAGCCATGTACATGTAAGAAAAACCTTTTCACGCGCGCGTTACATCACGTGATGTGGGAAATAACCAATCAAAATGCGTCACTTCTTAATTGTGACGTAGTGAATGCATAAAAACATGGCGCAAATGTACATTTCTCAAATTTCAATCGCTTCACTCGTGTAAATCGATGCAAAACACAGATATTATGGGAAAAAAATACTCTTTCATACACATGTGTGTAAGATAGGTATTCCACCCTCGGGGTTACAAAATGAAGCAAAACCATCGGCCGGAATATCCCTATCTTAAACACACTTATATGAAAGAGTCTTATAATCATTTGCACAACGTTCGGAATTTTTCCTTTTGATTCTAAGGAGCATATAAGATGAACCATTGTTCCTTGAGTAAATTCGATGTATCGTAACTTTTTATTAAGTAGAATTCGCTGTATTGCCTATTTAGTAGTATAATTCATTGTATTGCATATTTAGAAGTAAAATTCGCTGCCATTGCATATTTAGAAGTAAAATTCGCTGCCATTGCATATTTAGTAGTAAAATTCACTGTATTGCATATTTAGAAGACGAATTCGCTGTCATTGCATATTTAGTAGTAGAATTCGCTGTATTGCATATTAAGTAGTAAAATTCATTGTATTGCATATTTAGAAGTAGAATTCGCTGTCATTGCATATTTAGTAGTAAAACTCATTGTATTGCATATTTAGAAGTAGAATTCGCTGTATTGCATATTTAGAAGTAGAATTCGCTGTCATTGCATATTAAGTAGTAGAATATACTGTCATTGCATATCCAGTATAGTAAAATTCACTGTATTGTATATCAAGTAGTAGAATTCGCTGTCATTGCATATTTAGTAATTAAATTTGCTGTCATTGCATATTTAGAGGTAGAATTCGCTGTATTGCATATTAAGAAGCAGAATTCGCTTTCATTGCATATCCAGTATAGTAAAATTCGCTGTATTTCATATTCAGTATAGTAAAATTCGCTGTAGTGCATACTCACTTTAGAAAAATTCGCTGCATTTCGTGTTTTGTAGTAAATTCGCTGCATTTCATGTTTTGTAGTAAATTCGCTGCAGTGCATATTTACTTTAGACAAATTCGCTGCATTTCATGTTTTGAAGTTAAATTCGCTGTACTGCATATTTAGTAGTAAAATCCGCAGTAACGTATATTCACTGTATTGTATATCTGGTAATAAATTCAGCTTCATTGTATTTATCATTATTTATTTATATTGTTTATTTACTATTTAGTAGTAGATTTATTTGAATTGTATATGTAATTGTAATATTTCCCTTACCTTGCTACATGGTCTTATAAAATCTAGCAAAATGTGAAGTATAAAGAACTGAGGAGAACTTCTTTATTGATTCCATATAAACACCTTACACATAATTATAGATGTATGCATACCTAACAATATCCAGAACATAGAATTTTTAATTTATGGTGTACTTTTACAACACCATTTTTAATTAAAAAATTCCGAAGTTCGTTTTGAAAACCAATTGTATTTTGTACAGAATATGATATAATATTCAATATTACCATTTTTATAACATAATTCACTTGTTTTGAAAGCACGTGTCTAGAGGTCACCTTATTATAGCCGACCGTTTATACGCTTATGATTTTTAAAGCATATTTCACGGGAAAGGGTTGTGAGAAACATTTAGCCTTTGTATCTAAAAGTTCTTCTTCATTATATAAAATCACATTAAAATTAAAATAAGACTCGGAGGTGTGATTTACCTACATGTGGTCGTAATAGATATAATGTGCAGGCCATAACCGAGTTAATACATACAATTCAGCGTTCCTCAAGGTCAACTATGTTAAACCTTAATGTACTTCTGTAAATAGAATGAGCTTATAACTACCAAGACATGTTATAATATTTATAGAGGCTTTTTAATAAAAAAAGAACATATTTTCATGCTGGAAGAATGATATTTGAATTGGAGGGACCGACGGCCAAGATAATCGCAAAAATGCATCACTTGGTAAAAATACAGGACACATAAACACGCCAACTTATTTTTGTAACTTATTGTGTATGGTGTAGTTAAATAAGTGAATGGAATCTAAATTTCTCACTTAAATAAAAATTCTATCTTTATCTTCATGAGCTCAAAATTAAGATACAATTAAAACCGGTTCTTTTACCTTACACTTCATACCTTTCACTGGAAAATGTCTTTAATTGAACTATTTTAAATTGTTCCTACACCAAACTCGCCGTTTTTAGTATTAGCATACTTATCACATCTGCTGATGGTGTTTATATTCGTGAGATTGTTCTAAAGATGAAGATTTCGTGTGAAGAGTATTGCTGTTGACATTTAACTTCTGAGGTGCGGGCTATCATTTTGCTTAAATATTGAAAGTTCTATAGGATCACGATCTACGTACTTTTAACTGAGGGATACGTCCGTTCCTGGGAGCCGTGTGGACATCGTTCCTACATTATAACTTTGTGAATGCTGCCATCTGTATACTATTGTCAGATAGATACAGATACAGATACTTTTATTCTTGCAAACTGTTGTATAACAGTACAGAGATACAACAAAAAATGTAATAATTTTACACATCGATCGGCAGGCAGTGATGTACACAAATAAATGGATATTATTTTGTAATAAATATGGGAGTTAAGATAGATTTATTTTATACTAACCGGATATGTTACCATAGAGAGCGAAAGTGTTCTATTCTAATCTATAAAATACATAGACATAAATACATGTATATAAGTTATTAAATTCACACACACACACACACACACGCACACACACACACCCACACACACACACACACACACACACACACACACACACACACACACACACTCTTTCTAACAATCATTGTTTCTGTAACACACACGGATCAATTTAACATTCTTAAAATCACTGCAGGATCTATTGAACATTATTCTGACCAACTCTGCATTTCTGAAACATAGTTTGATCAATTTAAGATTCAAACTATCACTGTTTTTCTGTAACATATTTTGAAAGATCGATTTAACATTCTACTTATCACTGCTTTTCTGTAGCACACTATTTCGAGGATCAATTGAACATTCTAACAATGAAACCTTTTCTGTGACATACAATTTTGAAGGATCTAATTAACTGTCTTACAATCACTGCTTTTATGTAAAATTCCAGAATTTTTTTTAACATTCTAACAATCACTGCATTTATGGATTTTTTTTAACATTCTACCAATCATTGTTTTATCATTCTTACAACTACTGCATTTCTGGATATTTTTAACATTCTAACAATCACTACCTTTCTGTTTATTTGGCATTTTTACAATCAATGCTTTTCTGTAACATACATTTATTAGGATTTGTATTTAACTTTCTAACAATCACTAATTTTCTACTAGGAATTAATTTTTTGACATTCTAACAATATCAGCTTTTCTGCAACATACTCATATTAGGATCTTTTTAACACTTTAACAATCTCTGTTTTTCTGTAAAGTACTAGGATCTTATCAAACATCACTGCTATCTACATACAAAGATCTTTTTTACAGTCTAACAATCACTGCGTTTCTGTTACATGTTTAACACTTGTCCTGAAAGATCTGGACCTGCCAGTAATCCTTACAGCCACACTGTATATAGTTTGTATATAGAAGTTTGTCAGGAAACATTGAACAAGAGCTACGTCAACTCCATCCCAGTGTTATCATGTGCACCATAATGCAATTTTCCTGAAAAATATAAAATATACACACTTGACCAAAATGTTGTTTAAGAGTCAGTTGTTACTTTCTATCTGATTATTGGGCTATATACGAAAAGATTCTTACACAATTATTACAAACTTTTATATAATCTAGGAAACAACAAATTACATGAAAAAGGATTGTGGTCGTTGATCAACTTTGAATTTTGGGGATGCACAGTTCAAAGTACAAAACTTCATGAGTGTTATAGCAAACGTTCAATGTTCATAGACTAGCTCTTCAAGAAGAGATGTGATAAGATTTTTATTAACGATGACTGTTTTGTTAATTTTCCAACATACATGCACAACATGTCCTAAGCACATTGAGTAATCATAAGGAACTATGAATGTTCTTTGAGAAATGCCTCTTAACACATGTTAACACCTGAGATTATGTGACAACAAGAAAGTGAATGGACAGATAAATAACTACATCTTGCGCAAACCAAGTTTTGCTACACTATTATATGAAAGGAAGTGGCTCGTATATATTGGCTAGCATGTTATAACCATACACTCAATACAATGTACATGTAGCAATGAACAGCGCGTTATCAGAATGGTGCACCCGAACAAAACTTAAAAGTGAGCTTAAAGTGGCCAAATGTGTAAACGCATCTATAAACATGACTCAGTTCTATCAACACGAAATGATAGAAAACGCATGCAAAATAGCTTACAGAACTAGTATCATATTTTTTTTTTAACTTTTATGAAGGAATGAAGTTCAATTCAAGAAAATCTGTACAGGCCTCCATAAAACAAGCTAGGATTAGTCATTATTCCTGATAATAAACAATAAATTGGTAATAAGTAAAAGATTAATAAGTAATGTTCTTGATTAATGACCCAAGCATGTATTAAATCAAGCTCTAACTTGTTTTAAAAAGCTGCTAACATCTGGTGTTGGGTACTTTATATAAATATTGTATGTATTTATGTATTAATGATGAGGCCAAAAGAAAAAATACCTGTGTTTCCGCTAACCCTACCGACCCTTATTTTTAGTGCCTACCCTAACAGTTTTTATGCCATTTTCAGACAAGCACTGTTGAAGTTAGAACCTCTGTCTCTATATAACCTATGTAAAAACTTAAAGTAAAATGAAAAGATTTGCCTACCTACCTACCCTAATGTTTTTGAAGCTGTAAGTGGAAACACAGTATTAATTTTGTTCGGCCTGAATAAAGCTGAATACAATTTACATCATTGGATATCCTCTGAAAATGGCTAAAGTGATTGACTGGCTTTATATAGCTGTTTTATGGGTAAAGGCCATGTGTATGGTTATTGTTTATATATATTTTGTTCAAAACTTCAATACAGTGAAACCTGTCTTATCCGACACTTGAGTTTTCTGACATCCTGTCTAATCCGACATCATTTTCAACTCCAACAATATTAAAAGTGTGTATAAAAACATCCTGACCATCCATCGCCTTGTCTTATCAGCAAAAAGGTTTGATCCCACAGGGTACATTAGATTACACAGGTTTCACTGTATATAATTATGTATTGAATATGGTTAAACATCTACCTCTTGCAAAATGATTTAAAATTTCAAAAGTACTCTACATCATGCATATATTTGATTAAAACCTCATTCACACAAATGTCAGATTGTATATACTATTAAGATATACCGGTACTGCCTGTATGTGGTTTTTGTAAACTATCAAGTGAAAATAATCTAGCTGAGATATAATCATGATACAGATTTTTGTACATCAATGTCAATAGATATACAGCAAAGTTATTCTGTGGGAGTGGTATCACCATAGACATTAGGAGAGAGAAAACAGGAACAAGAGGCCCATGGGCCTTAACGGTCACCTGAAATTGCAGTTTGTCAATGTAGATTAATAAATGGCCTTGTTAAAATTTTACTCTTGGATGTTGATTGATCGATGGATCCAACCTTAACGTTCTGGGAACAGCTATAGTAATATAGGGACAGCATAATGTTTGGTCATATTTGGCCAAGCAGCTGAGTATTAATTAGCTTGAATACATTTAAATAGTAGTGCTCAGAGGTATAAGTATTTTTGAAGGACACTGAATGAGAAACTTTAAACAAGTCATAACAGGCCCTCAAAATAGTCTGGGTGTCAGGATAATGTGACCAAGTGAAGTATCATGTCAATGTGTCTACACTACAGGATGACATTTCAGTTAAACAGCACTATATTTGCCATCAATGCACACTATCACAAGCAGACACCATCTGAATATGATTTTGAAATGCATTGAAAGGTACGTTAAATCCCATTGAAACAAACAAACACCCTTATACACTTTCCCTTGAAAATGTTAATAAACATAACAATAAGCATACATTACAGTAAGATCTGTTTTACTGAAATACATAATTGATTGTTTCTGGAAAGCATCATTCTGTGGTTTTTAATCATCTGAGGTAAAATATCAGTTGTGATGCAAACAATCACTCTTTTAAGCATTAGCTAAACACCAAATCTTATATGAATTAAAATGAGAACCTGATTTACACTAATATTTCAATTTGCATGCATTTGCGGACACATTTAACTCAAAATAAATTTATATATACTGGTACTTCTCATTAATCCCTTTAATCTACAATAGCATAGGATAATATTAAGACCATTACCATCACAATCAAAAACACCATCTGGTTCAAATGGTCCTATATGTAAATTTGAACATAGTTCAGGTGACCTGAAAACAGCAACAAATCAAGGATTTTAGTGAGGGGCGCGCAATACAAAATCTGAATGGGCACTCATGTTTTTTTAGTAGATTTAATAAAATATTGGAGTTTAGGGGGAAGCGATCGCCAGCTTCTTTATTTACTAGATGCATCACTGTAAAAGTTAGAAAGATAGGCAACTAAAGATTTTAAATAGGAAGCAACAATAATCAGGTGTGGTTTGGTCAAATATTGTCAAACACTTTTGATGAAGTATCAATTTATAAAGTTGTTAAAAGCTTTGTGTCAGATGAGTTAACCAAATAATTTTTCAAGCTTCCCAAGCAACAAAGAATAACAAAACAAATAAGCATTCATTCGTTTACATGTACTTTGAAATTGAATCTTGCAGTAACAAATACATTGCTTGCTTTGTTTTAAAGAAAATTCCATGCAAGTGAAAATGTAAATATAGTAAATTGACACCTTGTTTTGTCTTATATATTAGCTCTAGCCTTGTGAGTTTACTATCAGTTGTTGATTTGATCCTGTGTGATTAGCTCCTGCAATAAATGAGCCAAATTACAAATTTGCAAATCAAAATTTTAAATATTCTTCTTCATTTCGAGGGGGCATAGTTCTTGAAAATTTTACTTTTTTCAAACAAATTTAAACCAATAAAAAAAAATTTGTTACTACTATGTATAAACAAGAGGTACAAAGGGCCTAGATGTGCTTGTTCATAGGATAACATGGTGTGCAAAAAGCTGTATATTTGCAAGAAGTGATTTCATTATTTTCAAGTTAACTGAAATAAGGCCTACATTGGTGAACATCAAACCTGTAACAAGCAGGTCATCATCATCATCATCATCAACACTGTCCACAACAGTAACAAACATATATCATCACGAGATTCTACCTGAATTAAGTTCCCCGCCTTCCTCCATCCATCTCTGCCTCTCAGCTAACAATCCATCAGAGTCCAGATCAACTGTCCTCGTAGGATACGATACACCGTCACCAACACTGTAAACAACAAGAATTATTAAGTGTGATTAGAACATTATGTATATATATTTAACAGTCTAGCATTACCTAGAATGAGCAATGACTTAGTAGTGACTTAATTCTGTGTGTATGCCATGCTATACATTGTCTACATGAGTAGCACTGTATTTTACAGATAATACGTCGCATCTGTATGTAAGCTGCATGGCGGTTTCTTTCAGATTTTTGGGGGTTTTGTAACATAAAAGATGTGGCCAAAAAAACCAACAATTTTTTACAAAACATACTTCAAAATAGATTCATACTACCAGTATAGTTTTTTTATAAACTGTGTACAATATGTTCATTGTATTCCTGCCGACAGCTAATCAAGAACATAACCTTTTGTAGACATGACTACATCACCAATTATGCCACCCATGAAACTAGCCACATATGAAAATCATGTGAGAATGATATTAGAATTGCATGAAAAAGGCTCATATGATTTTCATGTGAGTCATTTTACTTAGTGTAGTACAGTAGTAAAGTGAACAACCATATTTTAGGTAATCTTATATTTATGTTGACAAATTGGTTAACGTATATGTGAACCAACGCTTGATACAGGATATTTGTAAATGCATCAGGTGTGGATACCTATCAGGTATGTAGGGTGTCTATGCGTAGGTCATAATGGGATTGAGGTAAAATAGACCACAACACACCGGATGTTGATTTCTTCATTTTATTAGGTCTACATGTTTCGCCATGTCATCAAGACAATTATTACAACTTTGTTTGTGGCTCCATTATCAATTGTGAGGACACAATGCTTTGATTGAAAGTACAGTGACAACTGGTTATTTATAGACTGTTTGTATTAAATACTTCTTGTTCCATGGTTCAGTTGCTCTGGTGGCTTGGATTCGAGGATGCAGGAGTTCATATACGAACTTTCTGTATCAAATGTTGGTTCACATATATGCAAACTAATTATCTATTAATCTCTGAACCCCTGAACCCCTGCATCCTTGGATTTGCTGTTGCCATAATTGCGCTCATCCATGAGCCATCAGAGCAAACTAACAATGGACTAACAAGACTCGCCCTAACCACTTCACTACAGATACCACACGGGCCAATAAAAAGAGAAAAACAGATGAACCAGCAGAAGATTAAATAGAACAGTCTACTCCAGCCGCAGTGGAACCACAATCAATCAACATTCATTTGAATGTGGCTTATTTCAGAACACTAAGGTAACAGACTCTCAACTCAGAAAAAACAGAACATATTTGAACCCTGCATCATCGGACCAACTGTTGTGGTAATTTAGCGCACATCCACCAGCCACCAGAGCAACTAAACCATGGAACAATATAGAGAAACAGAAACAAGGGACAAGAACTATAAATACAAACAGTCTATAAATAACCAGTTGTCACTGAACTTTCAATCAAAGCATTGTGATGTCACAAATAACAATAGAGCCGCAAATGTTTACTTAAGCTCAAACAAAGTTGTAATAATTGTCCTGATGATGCCTCACTATGTGACAAAACATGTAGACCTAATAAAATGAAGAAATCAACATTAGTTATGTTGACAAAGTCATAATTACACACAAAATTTATTACAATAGTTAGACATTATATATGTAAACTTCGGCACAGGAGGCATTTAGAAGTTACAAGAGAAACAAACTGAAACAACCATGTTCTAAGAACACTACAAAACATCAAAGCTACATGTATTACAATGGTAAAATACAAGATGTTTGAGGTCATTCAAAGTATGACGATGTTCAACTTTGACTCCTGGGTGTAGTCCAATTGGTGATCCCAGAGTCACCTTGTAAGAAACTTGAACTGTCACGTCCAAAGAATGCTACATATAAAATTTTATAAATTTTTTGTTACTTTCTGTTCAGAACCAGAACATTTTTTTAATTATAAACCCATCAATAGTCTTTGTTAAACTTTGATACCTTGGTTCGGTCTCCTTAATGTGACGAATAAAATCTAAAAACTAGCAAAATTGTCCTCTTCAATATGGTAGTTGAACCTTCAATCCATAATGACATACAACATTGAGACACCATTGTTGCGACAAAATAACAATATGAAAACATTGAACCTTAAATATGACTTGTTATTCAATTATGATTTTTTCCCTTCAACAAACCTAATTTTTATAATTATCAAAATGGGCTATAATTCTAAATGGAAAGTTTTTGAAGATACACCTTATATTAAAGTAGTCTGTAAAATGATGATAAGACCTAGTCAAGAAGATTTGAATAAGAAAATGTTTGTAACATGCATAAGCTCAGATAAATGAAAAGTTACAAAAACCAAAGACAGAAAGAAGAAATGAAGACTGTTAAGACAGGCCTTGGATTAGATTTGTTGAAGAAGAGTTAAAATGTGCAGTTTTAAAATTGTAATGGACCGCCTAAAGTCTAGATAGATTTAAATTCTAATCTTGTCTTAATTAGCTAGGTTGCACAATAAACTGTGAGTGTGACACAGCCCTCAATTTGTGAAACTTTATTTTCTGGTAAAATTTAACTGTTAACAGAAGTGCTTCATATATTTTCATGATTTGAACATTCACATTTTTACACACGGTGTAATACCTTTTTCCAATAAGGCTCTACTAGTTTACCTAAGGACAAACAGCAATCAAGCTGCTGTTAGACAGGTCAAGGGTCATCAATTTCAAGTTACATCAAAGTCTTTGAGGATCTTAACAAAATGAGTGCAATTTTCAGTCTTGTCTAAACAAGATCTTTTAACATGTTGCTCCCCAATACAAATGGCAGCCAATGGTTACTATGGAAATATTTCTATGATCATAAACATAATTCCAATGACAAATGAATCGGACGATTTTTCGGTAAATTTACGAATTGATGGAGAAATAAGATATTATTAATGACTTGCGTCTGATACTACATACATGTATAAGTACAATACATTCTACTAATTACAGGTGAGTTATAAGTAGTATATTTTGTGTACTGGTAAGTTCTACACTAAACTAAAGGTTCTTTATCCCCTGGTATTGAGTTAGACGGTGTATTGCTACAGGAATTCTGAGTATGTGAGTGGTACGATCTGACTGTACAGTGACCTATAAGTAGTTTCATTCATATTAAGAAATCCATCTAATTTACAACAAATTAAAACAACACTAATACATAACCTTTTTTAAAACATTCAAAGAATTGCATCTTTGTGAGCCAAAGCATATTAGCCATTTTGTTCATCATAGTGAAACATTGTGTAGCTAAACTTGGCTTGCACAAGATGATTATTATGGTAAAATTCTATTTCTCCCATACCATTTAAGTTTAATATTCAATTTTCTCAGAATTTGCACATTTTATTGTTTATTATTCCTTGAAATTTCTCAATGCACATATAGATCAAGTATTTTCAAGTAATTTTTTTTAGTTTTAGACAAGCAAGCTTGAGCTCAGAAGTGAAGTCTCAGTTATGGGAGAAACATGATATCTCATTTGTGACAGAGAAATATGTTTTTTTTATCCATGACAGAGAAATATGCTTATTTATCCAGCTTCCTTGAAATAATTTATAATAGATCAGTTAAAAGTTAACTTGTTTGTTAAATTGTATAAAATGTAAATAACTTGATTAGAATGATATTGTCACTGTCACTCATGAGATAACTAAATGAAATCAAACAGACAACATATAAAACTAATCATGATGCAAAATTTAGTTTTTGACAAGCTTTTTTAAAGTACTGAATTATACAGAATCAAATCAACAATTAACAGATTAATAATATGACAAAAGGTCTTTGTAATAAAGCATCAAATATCCAAACTTTTAATCTTATCAAAACATGATTAAGTTGATTCAATTAAAAAGTCCTATGTTCAGTCTTCAGCTCTGTTTGGTTAGTAATTTTGAGCCTAATAAAACTAATCAATCCATTTAAAAATCTATCTAAAGATCAATTATACCGTGATTTTTAATTGTGCACATGGCACTTTATGAGACACATAATCAGACTCTTAAGAATTTTATTAATTAGTTGAAATTTAAATCCTTTTTAAGCATAAAATATTGAAATAAACTGAATGTTCCCAAAGTGTTGTGCAGTTGGGGTAGTGAAAAACATAAATTAGAAGCAAGCCTAGGGGGACCACAAAAAATCCTACAGGAAAATGTAAAACACCCAAGGAACACCAACTAAGTTGTATTATAATATTCTTCAGTTGCAAATTAATTCACATTTTCCAATTATATATTATCAGATTCTTTGAAAACAATTAAAAAAATCATTTCAAATTAAAAGAAACAGAGAGTAAAAAATTAACCAAAGTGATCTATATATATATATGTGATAAAGAAGTCAAGATTTTAGAAAAACACCAATATCTAACCACCATATTTTTCAACTAATGTATGCTTTATATTCACACTAAAATCATACCAAATCATGCAGATGAGAAATCATATAGAAAGCTACGACACAACATACACTGATTATAAAACATTCACTGGTCACTGTAGAGTCAAATATAATCTATTATAAAATATCTGACCTTGGTGTTTCACCCATTGTTTGGTAGGTACTACTAGCCTGGGTTATTCTGGTGGGAAAGGACACCCCATCTCTTGCACTGTTACCATGTCAACAAAACAAAACAAAACAGTTGTTACCGTGTGAACTTATCATTTATTCAGAGAAATTCTTGATGCAGAAAAACAGACATCTCACCTAATTATTTATTCAGAGAATTTGAAATTCTTTATGTTGAAGAACATAATTTTGCAGAATAAAAAATATTTCAAATCTAATTACCGGATATGACCATCTTTTATATTAATTTTAATCATAAACTTTGCTTCAATTACAACTCTCACTGAAGACTAGTTAAAGTTTAGACTTGTGAGCTTACATGAAAGATCTTTCTCATTGTTAACTTTTTGTAATTTTTGAAGTTCTGATTGTGTAAATAAATGATGCGTTTAGTTTATTAAGTTTAAGCAGCTTATAATTTTAAGCAATGGTATTACTCAGAGTGATTATAGTAGTGACCTTTCCCCTTTTGTTATTATTATAAAGCATGCATGCCTGATAAACGCATATGGTGTGTGTAATTCTATACAGAAATGTTTTCTATACAGAAATGTTCAAGGAACAATGAAATTAAATCAATAAAATGTATTCAATAGACCCAAAATTTCAAAACATTCTGAAGGTTTTTCTTATCAATTTGTTTGAATATTTAGTATAACGGAACTCAAAACATTCATAATTACTTAGGTATTTTAATAATCAAGTACAGCAATATAAATAAAATAACAAAGGAGGTCATCTAAGGATTTGAATTTTTTTTAAACAAATATGAATTTAATCTACCGTAGTATAGGTAGTCCTATCTGAATATGAAATGTAAACACTTTTGCTATTGGGTTGTTGAACTTGACCACAAAATACATAACCTATTTTTGACCCCAGGGTCACACCTTGATTACAATTGATTCTCCATGCCCCAAAGTTACTATATATGTGCATACAAATGTATGCGAGCATTAAGGTCTAACCCTTATAGTTTTTCATTAGACAATGTTTTAATTTATTTTGACCAATTTTCTCCCATTTTGGCCTCTAGCGTGAAGTTTGAAGTGCACTTTTTTAATGTTGAATAACTTAGACAATTATAGCTTTCTTATACCAAAGACATACTTCATTATCACGTTGTCTACATTTATCTAACAAAAATTTTTTTGGACAAAAGATTTGTTCTACTCCAAATGAATACAGCTTTAGAAAATTAGAAAATGGTGCAGCAACAATTTTGACTTAGGGATTTTATAGTGTATCTAGGGCAATTGCTATAAAATGTCTGTGGACTCTTTAAAAGAGTTTTCCAGACAAAGCCCTGTTACAAAAACATACTTTGATGACCATGCTAGACATCGATACAATTTGGAGAAATGTCGGCATGAAAAAATTCCCATCATTGATTTTATTGTAAATTTAAAAGCTTCAATTCTAAGACAGAACACAATATTGATTGCATCCATAACAAACAGGGAGACAACTCTGTAATTTGGTACAGACTCGCTTTATTAATTTGTTCATATTCCTTTCCCAAATATCTTTTTCTTTACATTTCTAACATTACTGTGCAGCAATCTAGAATGTGCAAAATACTGCAGGTTTATAATTTACTATTACAAAAGCCATCATGAAGGTGTTGTAACTAAATTACAAGAATTAGAATGACATGTGGTTAGAATGCCAAGTGATTATCTACATGACTATGGTAAGGATTCTAAATCTTGACAACAGCTGCTATTATTGCTCAAACAGTGAGAAAAAATATTTCATTTGATATCCAAATTAACGAACCTTTTATTTATATACAAAGTCTATACTTCATGATGAATACTTTACCTCTACCTTTACACCACAGCATCTTACCTCGAGAATACTGGTAAAAACCATAGTTTTTTATCTTCACCAAACACTTCTATAAAATTGTTGTATTTTCCTAAACTGAAGCCATTTTTATCTGGGCCGCTTTGAAACATTGGCGCTCTAAAGGCCTCTGTAGTAAAACAAAGATGGACATTTTATTGTGACTGCAAACATGAAGTGCATAATGTAACCACAAGTGTAGATATATAAATCAAGTTGATGTTCATAACTTAATCAACTTATTCAGAGTCAGGACAATGTGACCAAATTAAGGATCATGTCAATGTGTCTACGGCATGATATTTCAGTGAGACTTCACTATAAAGTGACAATAAGTGAGCACTGTCACAAGCAGACACTGTCTATTGACCTATAATTGAGTTAAAGCGATGTTAAACCCTACTGAAACAAACAAACAAACTCAAGTACAAATCAACACATTTCATATTATAAAATGCTTTCCCTAAATAATGTCTGTTAATCTAATTCTCTTTAAATGTTTTTTGTAAACCAAAGATGTTATCCATTACATATAATATATCATAGCTTTTAAACCTACAGTTCAAGAAGAATTTTTTTTTAATTTGCAAAATTTCTCCTTATTTTCCTCTTGTGCAATAATGCCCCTTAGGCCTAAGCTTAGAACTTGGGCTGTTTCATTTATTATCTATATACAATATGTACTTTAATAAATGTGGTGCTCATATAATAAGGGAGCGGGGTAGCTTACCTAGTGTTGATCTGTTGCTACAGGTGAGGTATAAATGATATCCAAAGAGAGATATTAAACTTATACCAAACATTATAGATACAAAAAATAACATGAGAACGTGTAGTTTGCCCATGTCTTTGTGTCCACCACCCTGAAAAATAAAATAAGTCATAAAACTACTTTTTAATTAGACTCGTATAAATCAAATTGTTAACTAATTATACATATATAATAGTGTTAAAGATGATATGTTTATAATGGTGGCATAAGTTAAAAGAGACATTAAACCCTAAAGAAACTTTATACAATAATATGAAAATCGTACATAATTAATCGATATATTGAGTGGAAACCGTGTTTAAGCAGAACTGAAAAGAAAAAAATTAATTACAGTTGGAAAATAGCAGATATCAAACATGTCCAAGTATTCATGGTAAGGCCAAAAAAAAATGTATGTTTGCAGTTTCAAAATGTAGTGGGTAGGTAGCAATTATATCTTATTTTATTTTTCTATCATATTTCAATTATCTCAGGATATGTCCATTGTTTCTACTGTATGGTGTATGTAGCTGGTTGGGAACCCAAAACAAGAATATATTTTTTTGGCCTAATTGGCCTTGTCTTGAAGTTTGAAGGTAATTGGTTAATAATTCTCAAGATATTGAGCGGAAACTGTGTGCCCCTCCGCCTGCAATAAACATAATGTGTCTCGTCTTTCGACAACTACTATTCTACTTAACAGACTTCTATCATAGAATCATATTGACTTACCGACCAGAACTCTACAAAATATTTGACGGATGTGGCTGCAACATACAGGCAGTATATAAGAGCATAGCCCAAAAATAACACAAAGAATTTGTAGTTTGTAAAACCCACACAATTGTTCACCCTGAAATATGAAGAAAAGCAAATGATTAGAATTGGGTTATCAGGTGAACTAAAATACCTGCATCTCATCTCGTTTAAAACTATATTTATTAAGAATAAAGTTACTAGGTATTAAACCAAAATAAAAATAATTTAATTAAAAGCTGCATGTTTAAAATCACACTATGTCTCTACACTTCGTCATTTAAGGAAAAATACTATCTTTAGTTAAGTCATTTAAGAATATTCTCAAAATTTAAGTATTAATTCAAGCTTTATATGTTATAAATAAAATCAAAGACAGAAGATTTTCCACTTACCATGGACAATGGTGATCCATTTTAAGCACACAACTGAAAGTAAAAATAACAAAATAAATAATATATTCTTGGAAATACATGACAGCACAAAAAAGCAAACAGGCAACCCACATATATGTTTATATGTATTCAAAAGAGCTAAAGATTTAACGCAATTGTAGAAGTTTATCTTTAAATGCCAGTATAATCAACTTATTAAATTTTTCTTTCAATTACTGAGACAAATGATACCAACAAAGATCAATGTATGCTCAAGCAAGACATGTTATGTACACTTATTTGTTTTAAAAAATTAAGAAATGCTTTTATAAATGTTTGTAGAGCCTTTTTCTTCTGATGATAAGAAATCTGTATTTGAACCTAAGTTTTGCCATTGTCTATTTTACAAATACGGTGTCTGCTTGTGACAGTGTGCATAGATGGCAACTTTATAGTGCTGTCTCACTGAAATATCATGCCACAGACATTGACATGATACATCATTCAGTCACATTATCCTGACACTGAGACAACCCGTACTTCTCCTATTCAGGAATTCTCAGAAAGTGCTTAGCAGGAAATGAGAAGATTACTTCCCTTCATTTACCTAACATATCAATGAAATTAAAGGGAACATACAGTTTTGAGAAGTAAAAATTATATTAAAATGGAAAATCAAACATACAATGTTGAGTTTATCTTAAACATGGTAGACTTGAACTTTTTGCATTCACTGTACCTCGTTCTCCTGTGCTGAATGGACATGTAAGATAACTTTTTATCAGGATTAAACATACCCAATGCTTAAAAACAAGTAATCTATAGCTAATAAGACCATTTTTGTCTTCGAATTCTGTACGAATGTAAACTTTAATAGTGGTACTTGACACAATCAAACAAACTGGACAAAATATGTTAAAAAGTGAATATTTCTTACCATCCACAAACAGAACAATGGTGACATCTGTCTGGTTTTATACATTTACATTTTTCACAATATCTGGGTACTGCAATGAAAAATTAAATTAATGAACAAATGTTTCCAACATTCTTCTTAAACGACACAAAATTGTTAATTTCTGGATTAGCAATGAATAATATCAATTAAATATAATACAAAATTAAATATATTTAACATCATTTTCAGATTAATGTGTTATTCAACAATAAAATTGCTATTATACATGAAATGTAGTACTTAAGGTTTTGTCTAGATATCATCATATTAAACCTAAACATTATGAATTAACTCCCTTGGTCTTGAATAACATTTCCACACATTTTTAAATTTGTTTCATTCTTAAATTGAATTCAAAGCCTGCATGGTTACATCTGAAATGTGAAATTCTAAACTTACAGCCAGAATTTGTTCTGTTCACTATTGGTAAATCTTTTGCGGCATTTATAAGGATTGCTTTTTGTACGTCTTCATTTTTTTCACGTGCCAGTCTGTCTGCATCTTGACCATGTAGAAAAAACTAAAAGAAAAAACATATTGTGGAAATTAATTTACTTTACACATATTAAGCATGTTAATTTACAGTTAAAAATGTTTACTCTTATACACCAATTATATTATAAATCTCAAAAAATTTCCAACAATATCCTCATCAGTTTGACGAGGCAAATTTTTTAAAAATAAATTCCAATTTCATCCTCAGAAAATATTGGGTAAATAAAATAGTTAAGCAATTTTTATTTTTAAAACATTTTGACTGTGGTTATACAGAGCAGGAGTTCTGAATTAAACAGTGCAATGCCAATAAAATTTAACCTTTTGGGTAGGTACAAAAATCTAGGGTAAGTATTGAAAGTTCAAACAGAAAATGTCTCTATTTATCAGTGTTTTAAGCGACTTCCTAGACATTGTATTATCAATGCTATCTTGGATTTTCTTTCTTAACCCACATGTACAATAATGTATAAATAAGTTAGATATATTTTTACACTACCAGGAAAACTTACTTTTCTTGGCACTTGTCCGGTTGCAGCAAATATTGTTCTTCCATAGGCCAAAACAAAAACCACAAGTAGAGGATGGTAAATCAAAAGATAGAGAACTGAAAAATCAAAAATAATTGTATGATATTAATTAATTAAAACTTTACTGTAGAATATATGATCTTTGTTTTATAGATTACAAAATGTACATGAATTAATGACTTTGTTAAATACATGTTAGTAGTGTGTTTATGTACATATACATTTATTTAAACAGGTCAAAATTTAAATCTCAAATTATTCAATAAATGCAAATTACACATTTACATGCATATACGTATACACCAATAAGATACAAATATTCAAACTACTTTCATGCATACAAATATAAACCTGTATCATTAAATACAATTAAATATTTCCATCCTTCGTCACAAATTATCATCCGTCAATTTCGTCTAATTTGTGCCAAGTTATGAAATGTAAGTGTTTTTTTTTAGTATTTCAATTAAAATCATATTTCAAGTAGTTATATACATGTACTGATATCAAGCTTAAGAGTGCTTTAATTTTTAGTATCAACACATGATCAGACAAAATACAATATCATAATGTTATCTCAATTAAATATCATATCATAATCATGCTGCATACAAACTGATGTCATATATATATTGCTGTATGACTTACCTTACATGCATCCAACTGACATCATATATGTATATAATGCAGCTTCCTAACTGTGACAGACATAAGGCCAAAAGAAAAAATACTTGTGTTTCCGCTAACCCTACCGACCCTATTTTTTAGTGCCTACCCTAAAAGTTGTTATGCCATTTTCAGACAAGCACTGTTAAGTCAGAACCTCTGTCTTTATATAACCTATGTAAAAACCTAAAGTAAAATAAAAAGATCTGCCTACCTACCTACCCTAATTTTGTTGAAGCCGTTAGTGGAAACACAGTATTAATTTTTGTTGGCCTAAATTAAAGCTACAATGTACATGTATAAGAAACTTTTAAAAAGATTATTGTGTCATCAAAACGTGATTTGAAATTATTATATTTTGAACTTTAATTTAACAGCCTTAAAGACTTTTCATTTACACTTCATTATTCTTTAATTTAAGTCACAATTTTTCTTTCAAAAATTATTCCTCGTTGTTTCATTTTTTTTTTAAACCTTGCAATTGGCTAGTTTAGTTTACTACATGTACATGTATGCTTTTTTTAAAGAAGGATTTGCCTTCAAATTGTGAACATAAAACTCGGATTAAAAATAATGATTATATAATATGCCTAAAACTTAATTATATAACTAACAATATATAATATACATGTACTATGTGCATGCATAGAATTGCTCAAGTTTAAAAATAATAATTACCTTTTTCTGCTATACTGTCAACAGTAACTGTACATACAAAATAAAATATAAAATCAGAACAATTGTTTGTGTTTATGTGAAATAATAAAAATTTGTAAAGCATTATTTATTAATAAATAATTACATAAATGTAAAATGTATCAAAGATATGATTATGTTATGATCATAACATCAATGCAACTGTATTAAAATGGCTTTTTTATTGGTCTTATTTTTAACCAAAATTTTGTCAACTCTACAGATTTTGTTTTAACAAACTTCCATACAATGTACATGTACAGAAATCACCAAATATGTTATAGAGTGATTCTACCCATGCTTGGGGTAAACCCAGTCTGAAATAATGCATTTGTCGTCAAGTGAATCAAATTAATTTTGAAAACTAGTTTTCTAATTCATGATGTACGTGCATGTATCCCTACATTAATATCGCCATGTTTGTATATTTTCTATAGTATATATATAATCACAGTGCTCATCTAGCCCCTTTTTGCAGGGAGCTGTGCCCTGCCCCTTTTTTCCCCACGCTCTGCCCTTGTTTGGTCGTGCCCTGACGTTTTTCATCAAGTTTCTGTGTGTTTCTCTTCATTTAGAAGTGGACTTGAATGGTGGCAGAATGTGAATAAATTGGTGTTCAAAGTACGAAAGATACCAAACTAATATGGCTGCAATACAGATTGATTCACAGAATTCTTCCAACAAATAATTTCCTTTCCAAGATTAAGGTTGTAAATTCTCCTAATTGTAGCTTTTGCATCGAATATCTAGAGCAGTCATATTTTTTATGATTGTTCCTTTGTCAAAAGTCTTCTTAAAAAATTTCAGGAATGGGTTGGTAATGTCCTAAGTAAACCAGTAGTCTTAAGCATGTCGGATATATTATTTGGCATTCTTGGGGCTGATGT
>JAUMGZ010198125.1:0-12716 GCA_032359645.1 Pododesmus macrochisma | reverse complement strand
AATAGCTTTTTCGGGAGCAATGGATCCTGTGGATATGCGAATGATGAAGAAATGATATATGGTCGCATTCACTAACAACTTGATATTATCAATCCCACTGTTGTTTGTGTCACTTGAGACCATAACATTTTAATGTCACTGACAGTGTCGTTGTTCCCTACCTAGGTCAGAGAAACTGTGTATGTCTTTTTGCGTCGTCTGTTAACTGTATTTGTTGTATCCTAATTTCCTAAACACCTGACGAAGGCTTAAACCCTGAAAGACGCTTTGTGTGAATATAAGTTCTATATATATATATAGCATTGCTGGGTCGATATTTTCTCTACCATGTTACATGTATATAAGTCGATTTATAAGTCCTTAAAAACTTATTGAGATTTTATTTCTAAACCTTAACAAGAGGCCCAACGGCCTTGATGGGCTCACCTGAAGCTTAAAGTTTCATGATTATTTTTCTTGGTAATGTTCATTGGAGTTGTTTTTTATACAAGATTGCTCTTACAATGTTGATTGAAATGGGATCAACCATTTTTGAGATTTGATAACTTGACAAGATTTTTGTGACATAATATCTGTTATGATGACTGTAGTTGATATGAGCACCAATCGCCCAATTATTTGAACAAATCTGAACCCCTTCTAGTATAGGTACGCCTTCTTCCAAGTTTGGAAGAAATTAGTCCAGTAGTTTTGGAAAAGAAGTCTAAAATGTGTATGGTAAGCATATCTGCTATAAAATATAGTGTTGAACTTTGACCCCAAAGTGTGTAACCTAGGTTTGACCCTTTGGGTCACGCCTTGAACAAACTTCATTCTCCATGCCCTAAAATTACTACATACTAAAGCTCTAAGTGTTCTACTGTATAAGAAGATTTTTGAAATTTATTTTCCCCCTTTTGGTTCCGAAGTTGCGTCCCCTGGGGACAGAGCCCCTTCATTTGTTTATATCTGAATTCCCTTCCCCAGGGATGACTTCTACCAAGTTTGGATAAAATTAGTCCTGGAGTTTTGGACAAGAAGTCAAAATGTGAAAGGTTAACATAAGCTAGTGTTTAACTTTGACCCCAAAAACGCATAACCTATTTTTGACACCAGGGTCACACCTTGAACAAACTTGGTTCTCCATGCCCTAAAGTTAATATATACCAAAGCATTAAGCTCTAGGCCTTTTAGTTCATTAAAAGATTTTCGAAGTTTCGTCAAAAATTTCCCCTTTTGGCCCCCTAGTGGCATCCCTGCCCTGGGGGCCGAGCCCCTTCATTTGAACAAATCTGAATCCCCTTCCCCTAGGGACACTTTCTACCAAGTTTGGATGAAATTGGTCTGGTGGTTTGGGAGAAGAAGTTGAAAATGTGAAAAGTTAACATATTTGCTACAGACTATCTTTGAGAAGTTTTGACGACTATATCTGCTAAAACCTTGGTATAATGATCGAGATTTGATATACATATATATTTGTGTCTAGCTCAGTCCATTAGGTAGCTAGGATTTTTGGCTAGGCGGTGTTGTGCAAGTCCAACTCGAGGGCATTTTCTCTCGAGGGATAGTTTGCAGTTATTTCCAATTATCAACATTTATTTATATAGCATATGCTATCTGTCAAGAAGTAAATCATTATTACCATTCAGTAAGAGTAAGGTGTATTATAACTCTATTTTTCAAATCCTGGGTGAGGCAGTTGCCTCCCTTGCATCAAAGTATATAGCCCTGGATTATGTGAGATAAAATGTGTTACCAGTATATACTGGACAAGGTGCTTTGAATATATTTAAATCAATGGAAAACAGCCAAATTAGAGCATTTCCTATGCTCTGAGTTATCTTTCCTAGCAACACTATATTATTTTATCTGGGGATGTAATACTCTGTAATGGTCTGTCTATCAAAGAATGTTAGCTGATCTTCAGACATATAGGTAGAGGTAAAGTAGATCTCAGCTGGATACTGCAGGTATGAATGGTCAGAACACTTAGGCACTAGTTTCTATCAATATTATGATGGATATTCACACCTCAAAAGTAATTATACTTATTGCCATTGAATCATTGATATTGTACTCTGTGTTGAAGTAATAGTTCATCAAAATATTGGGATTTAAACTTTTACCTATTGACCGATCGTTTCCACATCCTTGATAGTGATATAGCCATTTTCAGATATTTTGGACAGTTTTTTTTCTACAGTCTTAAAGAGGGAAAATTGAGAATTGACGATGGATAGTGCTGGCCACATCACACCATGGGAATGTTTTTAGTTGTCCTGCCTCATACATAAATCTTGGATTATATTTGGCTCAAAGAATGTCACGTGATGTTCTCATTTGTCAAGTTTGCTTTTATAAAAAATATGATGATGCAGATATTGATTTCAATTCAGCATCAGACACAGCTTTGGGATTTCCAATATTTTAAAACATCAACAGCAAAATGAAGATGCTGTATTACAAAATTGAAATTTTATACACAGCATTCGCTAAACATTGCACGATGTTGAAAATTATATTTTGAATTTTACTAAAGACATTGTTTCTTAAATCTAAGCATAGTTTAAAGAGTTCTTTTTCAACATGAATTAAAATAGAATCCTACTGCCACAATCTTCTGAACATACATATATTATATAGATAATATATTTTATAATATATATGACTACTGATTTTCTTATTTCTGATTGGCCAACACAAGACTCAGAAGTTTCAATTAATTACAATATTAACTTTGAATTCTAAAAATAAGCACAAACCAGTTCCATATTTAAATTTTGTCTAAAAATAGAGCATCCACGGTGTTATTGCAAGTATGTTAGTTGTAGCACTTTTTTTCTCTAAAAATAGAGTAGGGACTTTCTGGAAATCATGCATTAACAGACTAAACAACTTGGAAAATGGCTTCAAATGTGCATATAATAAACAATTAATGACTCTTCATTTGGTTGATACACGGATTTTATTTATCAAATCTAAAACTCACACATATTCACCAAGGCCTAATGTCGTTTCTGCAGGTTGATAAATAGAGACTATTACATGGTGAAATCCATATCACAATAGTGGGCACAGAGCGGGTCAAATTTGTAGGACGAGTCGCGATTCATAAACAATCAAGAAATGTTTAGAAATCTGATATAAATCAAATGATATATCTATTAATCAAACGGTAGATTAGAATTAAGTGCCTGTGAATGCTGCTGTGGAACTAAGGTCGCCTTACCTGACATAATAACATGGTCTTTGTCAATTTGAAGAGACATCGTTAGTGTGAATTTTATGATAATTAGTTGTTTGGGACGCCTCGCTCACCTGCACGCTTGCTTTAAGAGAAACGACGTCAAGTGTGCGTTTTATAAAGTTGACATGTACAGTGCGCGCGAATTTTTTTTAAAAGGATTACACTCGTCCTAACTTCGGCCGTTTTCGTGTACTTCGCTAGTCCTCATCTTCGTGTACTTCGCTAGTCCTCATCTCTGTTAATATAAAGTTCAAGTTAGAACTTAACACGATATAAATCATAAATCATTTTAGTCGAAATATAAATTTGAATAAACAATAGATTAACTATGTTGTAAAGAATTATCCACTTCGCCGTCCATAAACCTCTCCTCGCATTAACTTGACTCCCGTTTTCTAATGGCCCGTGTGGTTCTCTGAAGATGTTAAACTAATTCATATCGTTCGCACATAGTTTTAAGGATACCTTCTCTTCCCTTAAATGTGCATTTAATCCAACAAGCAGCACCTTTCAAGGCCGTAACTATCTGTGTCAAAGTTTTGAAAGTGACGAGAAACATCACCATATATTCTTTATTATTGCAGTAACATATTCCATAGTCAAAGAAAAACACATTTATAATGTTTGCACTGCTCTCAGTTTTGAACTTATCTTGTTAATGTAAAACATTTATTTCTTAGCGGGGGTGGGGTGGAGAGGGGGTAATCGGCTGTGGATCTTGATATCACCTACGAATCTGCAACCGACCAGGTATACTTATACGAATAGAAGTAAGTCGTAGTTATCATTTGTGTATTTTGAAGTAATATGTTTTAACTGTACTATAAACCTATTGTTTGTGTTTTAAATAATTTCAGAATAACCTATAATGGCCTCAGATCAACGCCCTAAAGTTCCATGGGATCGATTTGAACTATAGTACACATATCTTCACATAATTAATAATTTCGCTTTATTCGTATGAGGCATAATCTATCCAATAGCTGCTCAGTTGCATGTATGAGAAAGATTTTGGCAGTCACGGCTTTTAATTTCACTTTTCGCTACATAGATGACGTTTTGTCACTGCATGAAGAATAAACATTTTGGTGATTATGTGGACATTACATATCCTCCGGAACTCAAAAATAAACGACACTACTGACACCGACTTTTCTGCCTCATACTTAGACCTCCTACTTAAGATTGACACGAATAGTACCTTTTCCACTAAACGTTATGACAAACGTGTCGACTTCAGTTTTCCCATAGTCAACTTTTCATTCTTGGACAGCAACATACCAACCTCACCTGCTTATGCATGGCGTTTACGTGTCACAGCTAATTCGATATTTCCAAGAGCTTGTTCTCACTATCAAGACGTTGTCTAGAGGACTGCAGTTGACATCCAATTTTTTGACGCAGGGTTATACACTACCCAGACTTGCGTCTGCATTCAGAAAGTTTTATGGCCGCCAACAAGATACAGTAGAGAAATTTGACAAGTCTGTTTTTTTTATATATATATAATTATAGACAAATAATCCCTACGTCATATTTTAAAAAAAAATCCCTACGTCATAGTTTGAGTTTCCCAACTCCCATTTGGCTTCATACTTGCTAACCTCTTTCTTAAGTGTGTGTAAGTCAGTCAGTCAATAAGTCCATCCAAAATCAGTTAGTCCCTTTGTTTGTCTTTGATAATATATACCGCTTTTGCTTTCATGATAATTAAGCTCCTTCTATTCCTACCCTGTTAATGAAAGATGGCCTTTAGAAAATAGACGATACTGTACTACCCCATCACTAAGGCCAAACACTAAGTGGACAAATGGCATTATGCAATTACAACAGTGCACAGTTTCAAATCAGATCTCAATGAATTTATAGATGTCAACTGAACAAAAAAGATTGAATCAATGCTGACTCCCTTATATTCGCTTTGAGACTACTGGTAAATCACCACAAAATGATAATGCTTTTAAACGTCATAAATGGCAAAGTGTGTAGGCTAAAAAACATACAAAAATCACGTCATTTGACGTTTTCAGATGGCACATATTTTTGATGTTATATTTTTTACATTATTTTACGATATGTATAAGAAAACAACATATGATTGAAAACTAGAGGTTCCCGCTTGCGGGAAGGGACATTTTTTTGGTTTCATTTCCTTTGCCCAAACAGTGAATAAGCCGTTAACGTGGCTTGCATTAAAGGGGAAATTTTAATAGATTTTCTTTGCCCAGACAGGTGGATGGACGGTTCACAAACCTCTCCTCACCCACAGGTATTAATACCTCTCCTCACCCACACGGATTGATACCTCTCCTCACCCACACGGATTGATACCTCTCCTCACCCACACGGATTAATACCTCTCCTCACCCACACGGATTCCACCACCATCCCTCACCCACTCTGATTGATACCTCTTCTTAACCACACGGATTCCACCACCATCCTTTACAGCTCACCCACACGGATTCCACCACCATCCCTTACAGGCCTGTGATGATATCAGGCCCGAAGCAGCAATTTTTGAAAGTGGGGGTAAAGCCTTCCGTAAAACAACCAAAAAATAAAGATAAGCTCTGCAAAGTGGATCACGCGCCTCATAGTGGCGTATTGGGGAGGGGGCTCGACCCCCTTCGGCATTGCGGGTAAGGGGGCATCATCCAAGATAACCATTAATTTTTTATATCAAAATAGAGACCTTTGCTTCTTTTTCGGACATGTAAAAAGTAGCGTGTTGGGAGGCGCAGGAGAGGGTCCTTCAGGCAGTTGGGGTTGGTAGCCTTCTGAAGAAAATTTCGATTTTTGTAGTGTCAAAATGATGCAGTTTCCTGCTTTCTGACATGTATTTTAAGTGAAATGAGGTCCAAAGGGAAACCATTACATTTTTTTTAAAATGGGGGAGCAGTGTTGTGCACTTCCCCATACATATATCTACTATATCGCAAAGTTTCAAGTTTGTATCTCAAACGGTGTAGGGGAGTAACAGGGTAAGACAGACGGACGACGAAGACAATTGTAATACATGTATTCACCCAATTTCCCACTTTTCTTCTAAAGAGCGGGAATAAAAATCAAAATCAAACCAAACCCGAACTGCCGGATTGGGCGACACCCTCCCGCACCTCCCTGAGCACGCCACGGTATGGCATGTGCTCTGCATGACAGAGCTTATCTTTATTTCTGTTGGTTTGTTAACATAAAGTTCCCTCCACACACTTTCAAAAATTCAATCTATAAAAGCAGACAGAGAGTCGGGGGATACTCGGATTAATTTTCGTGTGCACAAGCTACATACACAATGACATGAAAATAATGTAGATCTTGTTTAACGACATGTTTGCGCCATGAAAATGCAGACAAATTTAGTTTAGAAAACCTCTTCTTTCCCGCACTGTGGCTCATATAAACAATCCTGATTTATACTGTATTTGTATACATATTCACTATTGTAATTATGTCAAATTAATGCGATTCCGAGAGATAAACACCTGCTGTATGAAATATTAGCAACTTGAAACCATCAGACAAGGAGGCTACATTATTTTTCCCTTTTCAAAGTGGAGAAACCTTGAAAAATTAAACTCGTAACCAAATTGGCTTACTCGTAACCACATTCTAGTCAAACTACATATGTTCTTAACTTCTATAACTCGTAAACAATATAGAAAGCTGGTCCTCTTTAACGCGTTTGTTTGATTTTTAACTATTTGGATGTTATGGTGTTCCGTTAGGGCCAAGTTTTCGTCATCGTTCCTTCGCTCCTTCGATCTAAACGCGATGGCGAAGGAGCGAAAATACAATAGCGAAGGAGCAAACGGGAGCGAAGGGGCGTATGGAGCAAAGACGCGATGAAGCAACTTCGCTCCTTCGCCATCATGTGTTCGCCCCTTGGCGTAGAGCGAAGGAGAATAGTGTAAACTTGAACCTAACGTAACACCATAGCGTGTACGTAATTGTGCATACCTGATATCAAACAGCACATATCCATCACAGAGCACACTGAATTTACACCAATAATAGTCTTGGACTTTAATAGAATGACATCTGAATCAGAAGGACTGACGAACAAGGAAAACATCAACGTACAATTAAAAGATACATAAAGTTAAATCATCAAAATATTCGAGGCTGGTTGTGATTATATTATAGTTTGGGCATCAACGCGGCGGCTTGTTGATAGCGTGTTCACTGCGTGATCCTGTAGGCGGGGTTCGAATCTCAGCCACGTCACTGAAACCTAAGACGTTAAAGTCTGTTCGCTCCCCTCTAAGCGCTCAACATTTCTGGGTATGAGAAGGACTGATTGACTTGGTGTCGGGATACCGTGACAATGCGTTATCAGTGAGACAGCATTATAAGGTTGCCAAAAGTGCCAACAGTCGCAAGTAGATACCGTCCAATACGACCTAGACATGAGTTGAACTGATGTTAAACCCCAATAAAACAAGAGCTATTTGCCCTAACCTGCGTCGCCCAGGGCAAACTCGAGTCAATATATATTTTAAAACTATGCACACAGAAAATACAATTATGATTTTGGGAGTTCTAGATTAAATAAATCAAAGTTTTAAAAACATCCATTGAAAACTGGCTGGCTAAGTTCAACACATAAAAAGTCTTCGTCTAAAAATGCCCAGAATCTCTCAAAAAGGAGAGATGCACATCTTAAATGTGTCTGTAATAAATGCGCAAAGTTTAAGAAAATCTACTGAAAACTGTAGAAGATTCAGATTACACAAACTTAGCGCCCCTAAGTGTTGTGGAAGGACGGGCGTAGTCGAGCGGCTACAGACCTTCGGCGACGCAGGTAACAAACAAACACACTTGTACGTATTATCTTATTTGCTATACTCCAGGTCATATTGTGTGCCGCGGAATCGAACTCGCGATCCTCCGGTGTCGTTTAATGATTGTTCTCATATATGCACATTGACATTTTGTGACGGTCACACAGCTCATTATAAATACGTCGGTGGTATGCATATACAATTTCTGAATGAAGCGCGTTAAAGAATTAGAAATATTTGATACACAGATCTTGTCAGTTCAAAAGTTATACCTCCGGCTCATCGACCACGTGTCCGTCGGGCCCCGCCTACTTGTTAGTATTCAACAACTTGTTTACATGTGTGTGACAGCTCTTCCTCCTGGCACAGAGAACGTCTTGTAAGTAGAAACTGACAGTTATTTATATTTGTTTATTGTTATGTTACCAGTCGAGTAGTTTGTTGTATTTTACTTTCTACCTTGTTTTTAAAAGTTTTCGAAGTTTTAATTTCGCAGGTGCGAGTAGGTAAGTTTGTGTATTTAAGTTTTAGCACTGTTACACGTTACGGCTCATCTCAGTAGCCGGGAACATCAGTGTATGTCAACAAAAACCGGCACTGACATTTGAGCGTTAATTCTACCAAGAATATATATCATCCTGTCTTGATAATGGTTACATAATCTCAGTCTTTATTTCGGAGTATGCAAGATAAGGTTTGATAAATTAATGCATTCCGACATATATACACAGGGATAGCCGACAGGACTATACGTAGCCTATAAACTGCAGGAAATTGAGTCTCTTTGCATTGCTGTAGGCTGGCGGGGGGGGGGGGGGGTGTGCAATTCAGCCGCCCCCCCCCCCCCCCCATAAACTTGCAAAACTTCCCCGCAAATCGGCAAATATATGTGTGCAGCAAAAATTGTTTTTGTCCCCCTCCAACTTACCCCAGACAATTTATTTACATATTTGTAGTTTTTAATTAACATTCTAGTTGATGTGCACAATTGCAATATCACCTGTCACCCACAGTCTCATGGATATAACATTCATATAGCACTATATTTTTTATAGGAGGGGAGGGGGAGTTGTCAAGTACAGCGTGTGCAAAGAAAGGATCTTATCTTAATTAATAGGGATAATTTCTACATATTCTTATACCATACCACAGAGGTTAAGTGTATTTACCGTGAATATCTGGCACCAGTATATGGTTTTCTCCACAGAAGCATCATACCACAGATAATTGAATTTTCTTAATATGTGTACATTTTTAAAGCTTGACATTTTTGTTTTATTAATGGTAAAATTTAAATGTAGAGGGTATGTTGCATGTGTTTCTATGTTGTAAGAAGAAATCTAGACCATGCTAGATCTATTTAATATGGTCATGTCATCAAATTTCTCTTCAATAAAAAGATTAAACATTTAACTATCATCAGAATTATAAAATAAAAATCTCAACTGATACCTGCTTAAATTACTTGGTACATTATCCCTCCATCAAAACATGCTTACTTAGTACATACCCTCCATCAAAACATTTGTTTAAATACATAAACAAATATATCATCCAGCTTGGCAGGAATGTTGTCTGTTTGTATTTCTTACAAATCTTTGACACATTTAGCTATCATTTAACACTGATGTATGGTGTCATCATCTGACCAGAGGTCAGTTACCAGGGATGTCAGGTTTAGACCATGCCTGTGGCTAGTTTAAGGTTACAGAAGGTCATGTCTGATGATGATCACCCCCACTGGGATCTCACCTTGTTTGTCAGCTACTGTCATACATATATATAGGTTATCTTGAAATCTAGCAGATTTAACTATTATAAATGGAATTCTCTTCCAATGTAAGGAATCTGTTTTTATTATCTGTGAAACTCAACATAAATTATTTGCCTTTAAAAAGTTTTGTTCCTTTCCCTGTTGATTTTAATTACCAAAATCATCTTAATATCAAAACTTAAATTGGTTGCTTTATTGGTTGAATTTTTCAAGAAAAAAAGCAAGTATAATGTGAAACACGTCTTTCTTGTCCCTTTGTCTGTCAGTCAGTCCACCCAGATCCTTGTAACACAAATTCCTCTTACAATGGTGAAGGAATTTTAACAAAAATTGTTAGGATATTAGAATATATGATGTAGATGCACATATTAGTTTTGGTTTTTAGTCCATCTGGACCAAAAGTCCAAGGTGAAGTTTTCTCATACAAATCCCATTGGTTGTCCGTCGTCATTAATTTTGAAATTCTTCAAAAAATAACCTAGAAGGCCTGTAACTTCATGCTTGGTATGTAGTAACTTTAGGGCATGGTGAACAAGTTTGTTCAATGCGTAACCTTGGGTCAAATATAGTTTATGCGTTTCAGGATCAAAGTTCAAAACTATTTATAACAAGGTCAACACTATTGTAAATATGTTGACTATTCACATTTGGCTTCTTCACCCAAACCACAGGACTAATTTCATCCAAACTTAGTAGAAAGTTATCCTAGAGGAGGGGATTCAGATTTGTGCAAATGAAGGGGCTCAGCTCCAAGGTGGCGCCACTAGGGGTCAAAAAGGGGGGACATTTGAAAAAAAAAATTCAAAAATCTTCTTGTAAACTAGATGGCTTGGAGCTTAAGGCTTTTGTATGTAGTAAATTTATGGCATGGAGAACCAAGTTTGTTCAAGGCGTGATCCTGGGTCAAAAATAGTCTAGCACATTTTTGGGTCAAATTCAACACTATATATAAATTTTCAACTTCTTCGTTGAAACTCATGGACCAATTTCATCAAAACTTGGTAGAAAGCATCCTTAGAAAAAGGCAATTCATATTTGTTGAAATGATAGGCCTCATCCCCCAGGGGGCACTTTTTTGGGGCCTCAAATGGAAGAAAATTTGACACAGTTTCAAAAATCTTCTTATAAACTAAAAGGCCTAGAGCTTAATACTGGCATAAGTACCTGTAGTAACCTTGGGGCATGGTGAATCAAGTTTGTTCAAAGCTGGACTCTGGAGCCAAAATTTATTACATGTTTGAGGTCAGTTAGTACAGCACTCTAGCAACTGTGTTAAATTTTTTACCTTTTCGACTTCTTCTCAAAAACTTCTAGACCAATTCAATCCAAACATGGTAAGAAGTATCACTAGGGTAAGGGGGTTCAGATTTGTTCAAATAAAGGTGCTTGGCAAACATTTTCACATGTTCTACTTGCACCAGGGTGTCACTAGGGGGACCAAAAAGGAGAAAATTTGATACAATTTCAAAAATCTCCTTCTTAAAACTAAAAAAAATTTGAACTGAATACTTTGGTATGTACATGAAGTAACCTTGGGGCATGGAGAATCAATTTCTGTTCCTGGAGTTAAAAAAGTTACTCGTTTTTGGAGTCAAAGTTCAACACTATAGCAAATATGTTAGCTTTTTACATTTGTGGCCTCTAAAACAAAACCATTTGACTGATTGCAACAAATTTTTCATGTTTGTGACTTCTCCTTCAATATCACTGGATCAATATAAACCAAACTTAATAAGAAGCATCCATAAAGGAAGGATGGAGATTTAGGATTTGTTCAAATGATGGGGCAGGGCCTGTAGGGGCACTACTCGGGGTAAAAAAAGGGAAAAATATTTCAAAATTTAAACACTTTAACAAACTGATCAAATACCCCCCTCCCCAGAAAAAAACAAAAACAATTATAGGCTTGTTCCAACTCAATGAATTTTAAGGGGAACTGAGCCTCTTGAACTTTTTGTGGGTTTGTGATTTTTTTGGAGGGAGTGTTACCTACAAAGCATATTAATTGGTAAATTTCGTTACACTTACACATTACACAATATAAAATACATTTTCTATTATTAACATACACAAATTTGTGAATTTAAAACAGAAAGATATTTAAAAACATGTTTATATTTACATAAAACTGAATCTAATTCAGATGTAAGATTGCATGGTGTATTATTGTTCTTATCAAACATTGTCTGTACATCTTTCACAATAAACACCTGTTGTAAAGTGTATACAATTATAAGTAAGGAAAAGTATTGTTGACTTTATTGATGAATTGTAAACATTCTACTGATTCATTCATCACAAAGTAGGGATTGTCTTCAAACATTGATGTCATCCCAGATATCTGCTTGTGAATTTTCCTGTTGTTGTACATCAAGCATGATTTAACAATCCATTGTTCAGATACCAAAATAGAACCTTCATAACATTAGCAGAATATTATAACACTACATTTTGTAGTACATGTTACTTAATGGAATTTATCTATAAAACTACATACATCAGAACAAGTCTTCATAT
The DNA here is from genome assembly GCA_032359645.1 of Pododesmus macrochisma. Taxonomy (NCBI): domain Eukaryota; kingdom Metazoa; phylum Mollusca; class Bivalvia; order Pectinida; family Anomiidae; genus Pododesmus; species Pododesmus macrochisma. The sequence continues at coordinate 415 of JAUMGZ010198125.1, read as the reverse complement.
GTTGATACAAGTCATTTGCACACTAGAAAGTTATTAATCAAACTAGATCAGGGGGGATAATCCATTGTACACTGATTGATTATGATCAGAAGAGGAGAGATAATCCATTGTATACTGATTGATCATGATCAGAGGAGGGATATAGTCCATTGTAAACTGATTGATTATGATCAGAAGAGGAGAGATAATCCATTGTATACTGATTGATCATGATCAGAAGAGGAGAGATAATCCGTTGTATACTGATTGATCATGATCAGAAGAGAGGAGATAATCCATTGTACACTGATTGATCATGATCAGAAGAGGAGAGATCATCCATTGTACACTGATTGATCATGATCAGAAGAGGAGAGATAATCCATTGTATACTGATTGATCATGATCAGAGGAGGGATATAGTCCATTGTAAACT